>MU223242.1:5125856-5136678 GCA_018584345.1 Thuja plicata | reverse complement strand
ATATTGTCTATGTGTGTGTGTGTGTGCATAGGTGCATAAATACATACATATATAGCCAAACACATTGATTTGAAAATAAATAATATAATTGTATATTATATTTTTTATTTATAATATATTGACAAAATGAGTCAAGTATAAATTTGTGATTTTGTTTCCCTTGAATAAATCAAATAATTTATCCTTTTTCATGCATGTATCTATTTGGATCTAGATTATTCTATGTGAATCCCTTATTAAATAAAAGATTTGTAAATTAACTTATTCATTACAATGAAAGAGATGAGAGAGGGTGTGAGGCCCACTATCTTGAGGTAGTAATTAAATATTTTGGTCGTCTATTGGGTCATCCAAAACCTAGAGTTTGAATAAGCATATTAATCTTGAACAACACTATTAGGCCATAATCTATGATTACTCAATACAAGTGGATAATGAGGCTAGGCTCAAAGGAGCCTTAAAGGTAAAACACATCATAGAACCTTGTTTATTGAATTGCAGTACCAACCAAAATTATAATTTAGGGGTTGATAGGTCTAGTATGTCTTTAGAACTACCTCACACGGGAATGTCTCTTGCAGGGTACATGTTCATACATGTTTGGTCACGATCTATTGTAACCTTCTAACTTGTTTACATGACAGTTAAATTAGGAAATTAAATATAGTCTTTTAGGTGAAATAATGGATGCATATATTATACAAATATTTAAGATATAATAACATTGGATGTTTTGTTTAATTGAAACATAAAATGGTGAAATAATAGCTAGAAGGATAGCCTGATTGAATCAGGTGAATTGTTTTGCAATTGCTTGAAAAAAATTAATTAGATTACATAGTGAAATTGAGATGATTATGAACTTTTTGAATTTGATTGTTTAGAAAGAAGATATTTGCAATGTGATAGGTCATGCAATTGATTATGAGAATTGAATTGTATATGAGCATGTCAATGTGGGTTTTTATTTAATTTTCTTCAACTATAATATTATTGGACATATTAATGCTTTACTCCAAGTGTACAAGTGGTCATGGGCCATATAAATTGGAGAATCCTTAGGAATCCTATGTGCTAATTGTGAAGCTAAGACCATATTACATGTGGAAGAGCTATGGTCTCATATTGGTGTATTTAATTTTGTAAAGTGGTAAGCATGTGTTATAGTAGTTAGAAGGGTGTAGTCCTAGTGTGAGGGTAAGGGTTATTTATCATTATAATTTTCTAATTCCAAATGCAAAGTTTTTGGATACTTTTGAGGGGTTTAAAAAGCATTAATTTATACATTTTACTATTTTAAATCCACAAGTGGTGCACTTATGGGATGGGTATTTATTTAATTCCATATAACCCCTCTTAAATTCCCTTGAAGGAGAGCAATAAATTATGAATTCATGGGAGAAGGGTACAGTGTTTGGGGTCCCCTAATTCATTTATGTGAATGGACTAAAAGTATGGAATTACCAAATTTCACCCACCTTGTCTTGAATTTTTGATGAATTTATTGTTGGATTGGAGGACACTCCATGCCCTTTCAAATCCCCCAAAAAGTCCTCACACTCAAGTAGGTTCTCAAGTAGTAATTTGAGTGAGAAGGGTAAATGGAAAAATGATGCTTAACACCCTCTCATTCAAGGGTCATTCAAATTATAATCCTTATTAAACTCACTCCAAATGAACAAAATTTCATCACTTTTAACTAAAGAGAAGTGACAGTGTACACTACCCTAAAGAACTCCTGAACAAAACCATATTTATAATCCACTAAGCCCATTAAATTTGGACCTATACAACATTAGTTTGTACTGGACACTCAACCATAACATGAATATTTGAGGAATTCATTGAGATACCCTTGCTCAAGTTGATTCTTGGAATAATAAACCTCTAACTAAAACAAATTGCATTTTTCCAAGTTGTACAAATGATTCTCTCAAGTATTACAAAACCTAGCACAAACTTCATGCATGTTCCTCTAGCATAATAGATCTCTTACACCATTGGAACAACTTCAAGTTAACACCTAGATTTCTTTAAAGATGCAAGTTTCTACATAGTGGTTTTCCCTTCCATATCATTTGTGGGGCATGTTAGACTTATTAAATTGTTCTTGGAATTGATTTTCATTGATGTCAAAACCTTCATACCGACACTTTTGTGGTATTGATTGGTTGTTGGAAATTTTGGTTATGTTCATGTTGGTTGTTGGTTGTACAACAAGAGTTTCAGTTATGCATGGGACAAGTTCAATATGAGAATTTTTGGTGTCCTCGGTGATCAGAAATACATGGAATATTCTATCATTTGCTACTGATTTCTATGGCTACAATGATCTTCCAAGTGCTTCTGTTATCTAGATTGTGGTATGTTCATCAGATGGTTTATCGGCTACATCGTAGTCTAGACAGGTTTTATCAATCGGTGGTTTCAATTATTTCTTGGTGTATTCTTTGACTACATGTGTTCCCATAATGATCACACATTGGTCAAAGAGGGGCAAATGTATGCACCCTAAATGGTCGCCTAGACTATGGGCCCTCATTCTTCAATTTATCGATTTCCTAAATCAATGTTTTGCAACATTTTAATTCAAATCAATTTTCTCGATCAAATCGTAATTAATTCAATTATTTCAATATTGCCTAAGGTTTGATCATTTTATCAATTATCTTATTTAATTAAAATAAAACAATTCATTTTTATTAAATAAAATAATCTTATTTAATTAAAATCCCTTTTTAATTAAATAATCTTATCTTATTTAATTAAAATCTCTCTTAATTAAATAATATTAGCTTATTTAATTAAAATATCCCTTTTAATTAAATAAAATAATATTATTTAATTAAAAGAAAATCTCTCTTTTAATTAAATAAAATCCCCACTTAAATCCCTTTTTGTGATGAAAAAAGGAAATAAATTAAATAAAAATAAATAAATTTTATTTTTCTACACATCTTCCTAAGTGGTGGGCTTTTTGCCTCTTAATCATAGCCTTTGATTTTGCCTTTTGAAGATATGAGCACATGGATCAACCAAGATTCATTCTCCACCATTGCTCATTTATTTTTACCTCTTAATCTCTACTGTCCATTGCTCTTTAAAAGGAAACCTCTCATTCTCAATTGGATATACACTTTTATGTTATTCTTATGTTGCAGGTTTGGAGAGCGATCTTGGAGGAGAGTTTGAGCATTTGAGCTTGGACCATGCAACTTTTTCTTCTTGTGTTCTTCTCTCATGCATTCATGGCAATCCATTTAGAGTAGATTCATGTTAATTTAGATTCATATTTCCTTCATAGAATAATTTGCATATTTCCTTTCATGCATTGTTATCATATAGATTAGTTTCCTTCCATGCATTGTTATCATATAGAATAGCTTTCATTCTCATTTGCATGCATATTTGGTGATCATGGAGACTAGAATTCTTGCTCTTCCTCTTTGAATCTCTCATTTCATGGTGTACTTGCATGGGTATAACCAGGTCTAAACTGAGGGCCTTCATCACAAACTCTTGCACTCCATGAATAGGGAGCTATGAGTCGTCATTTGAGACCTCATTCTTGAGCAATCTTGGATATAATGACTCATAGAAGTGTGTCAGCATTTTAGCACACATTTTTGGCACCCACTGTGGGGCAACCCACCTTTACATGTTGGTTTTGATTATTTTTGGAGCTAACCCCCTTGTATAGATTTACTTGGAGACGAAAACCTTAGATTTTCAAAGATTTGATCATATATCCCAAATGGCTTAGAATTTTGGTTTGAATTTTATTTTGCAGGTTGGCAACATATAAGAGAAGCTTCAGTAAAAAATCAGAATTTTTTGAGGTACCATGAAGTTTTTACCATTTTTTCTTTATTTTTTATAAAAATTTAATTTTCGGTGCAAATCAGCATATTTTTCAGAAATTTTTACATTTTTAGAAAGGTATTTAAATTCTACAGGGTTTCTATTCTTTTTGTTTTAAATTTGGATGCAATATCATAGCTCATTTGGTCGATTTATGAAAACTAGTCTATTTTTGGAAAACAGCTCCCTAGGGAACAAATGAAAAGATCTTTTTAAAATTCTGACATTTTTGGAAAGCTCTCTATTTTTTAACAGTGGTCTCTTTTCTACATTTAAGATTTGGGATCTGAATTCATGTCATATAGGTCCAATCTTGTTGACTAGGTAAAAAATGAAAATTAAAAAAAAAAGGATTTAATAATTAGCTTGCACTTATTTTTCACATGGTTCAATGCATGATATGAGTTTTCATTTAGATTATTTTATGGTTATTATTGCTCCTAATAATTTATTTTCATATCTAGCCCTAGGGTTTGCATAAGTTGAGTATACATTGCATATATTGTTTGTTGTTTGTCATTTGTTGTTTGTTGTGTTTTTCTAATTTTTATTTGTGAAACAGCTTAACATGTGGTTTGCAGGATGTTGAAAACAAGACTCAAATAAAGACTACTAATGAATCGTCTTGCAAGTTGCCTTGATCGATAGTATGCTAAACTTTGTGCTTGCATTTCACTTTGTTTTATTACAATAAGAACCCACATGCAAGACTTCTAAAACGAACTTCTATTTTGATATTTTAGGAATGGAAATGATGTTAGAAAACTATGCTCTCGCCCTTTTGGGATGATCAAAAATCCAGAAGCAATTTTGTCATTTTCTTATGTGTTTGAAGTGTCTTTTAGATTGTAATCCTAAGAATTATATGAATGTATCCTCTCCCCTTGCCTTTGTGGATCTTGGGTGCAAGAGAAACTCATATAACTCTTCTAGTGTGGCTACCTCCCAAGTTCTTTAATAGAGCCAGTGAGAGTGGATTTCCCAACCGGTAACAGGCTAAATCCAAGCCCTTCCAAACCACTATATAAAAAATATCATTGTGATTAGTCTCACAGTGGACAGGTGTGAATTATTTGTGGCAACCAAAATCTCCTCTAGTACCCTAGTGGTGCGTTAAAGTCCCTACATTGTTAAGGTGAAAACCTTGCTTTGAAAGGATTGGGAGAGCCCCCTTAATTAGTAAAATGACTTGATCACAACCACCTAAATGGATTCCTTGACTACAAACTTTATTTTAGTGACCAAAAACCCTCTATCTATTGGCACAAAAGTTCAGAGACCGACTATGACGTCCCACATTTTCACGGCTTAGTTGAGACAACGGTCCTTTGGGAAGTGGTGCCCTTGGGATTTGAAGCTTGGTGTGCCTGAGAAGTGAGTGCACTGTAACGAGGATCATGTGCCTCCAAGCTTCTAAGTTGTCCGCTATGAGTAGACATGGTTGAACTTTGGTTCAAGTGGGAATTCAACAGATATTTCCCTGGCTTACCTAGGTTGTACAGTGATTTTTCTATTTACAACAAACAATCTGCTTGATGTGTCTTGCGTGAGTGAAACATCAAAACATACACCAAACATCAAGACAAACATCAAATCTGCATTCTTAAGTGTCAAACTGTCAACTGGCCCAATTTTCTATCCTGTCATTTTCAGTCTTCCTTGGTTGATCCAGATCAGATTAGGTCACTTACCCCACTGTTAGAATCTTGTTTACACTTTGGATTCTTGCATTTTGACCTCTCAAACTAGCAATCTTTGATTTTACAAGTGACTTTGCTTGGAGTTGGTAAGCTAAAAATCGTCCTTGTTGAGAATATAAACCTTTAAGATCCTTTGCTAACACACTTGGAGAGTTTTGGTAATCTCTTGTCCATTCATTTTCATAAAAATTCAATTTCAATCAATATAACTTGGGTAAATCATCCTCTTGATCCATATGTGTTAGGGTATTCACCCGTTCAGTGGGCACCTCTATGGCAGTTTTGGTTTGCACCCCTTAAAAAATTCTATCTTATCACCTCTCTTTTGGGCAATTGAATGCCTTTACTATCCTAGTTTGGTACCAACATTTCTTAGGGTCATCCTATCAGCTAGTACCTTTTCTTTCATGCCAGTTACAACAAGATATCAAGTAGATCAAGGAAAATGACCTCGAGTAGTCTTTAACCAATTACCCTTAGTTCAAACTCGCCCAAAACGTAAGGGAAAAGAACCCGTATTTGATCAATCACCTAGGAACAACTCAGAAGTTTGGTTTGATTCCAAGAGTAACCTTAGTGATTTGGGTACACCCTTAGCATCTTCTCGCTTGGATATGGATATGAGTTACACAATGACTCGACAAGAGAGGGAAGACATGGATAAACGCCTTGATGACATATTTGCAAAACATAGAGATACCATTTTGTTTGGTGATTCCTCTCGTGACAGTCGACCAACTTCACCCCTTATCTCAACTAGATATCTATATGCACACCAAAGAGTTGAGAGAGGTAAGAGGCAAGCCTATAAAGATGACCAATCACAACCTGAGAACCAAGATGAGGAACTTTATGACACTCGCGTAAATGTAGCATACACCAATAATTTGTTTCAAAATTCAATACCAAGTTCACTGCTCAAAACATCTTCAAGATACACGAGTGAAAGGCTTAAGAGAATTGGGCGTGAAAAGAAAGCCTTCCTAGATGAACAAGCTGAAAAGGAAGAGCAATTTAGACTCCTAGAGTTGGAGAGACAAACCTTGTTATAAATAGAAAAGAAATCCCTCCAAGAGGAGTAAGATAGACTCTTGGCACAGCGACTTAATGACCAATTTAATAACATGCGTGTTAGTGGTGGAAATAACTCTCCTCCATCCACTCCTCCTGAGACTCCATGAAGTGGAAGACGTTCAAGGATGCCATCACAATCTCCTAGCCCTAGAGGAAGAAGGGTTTCAAGACATGATCATCATAGGAGACAAACACCTCCTAGGAACTCAAAACAACCTTCACAACGTGTTCATCATGGTTCACAATATGGGGGTATTAGCTTTAGTTTTGACCTCGCCTCCCAAGACTTAATGAAAATGCAACAAGAACCACTCTTCCAACAGTATGCGGAGAAATATTTAGAGAAAAACAAAGACAAGTTCCTAGAGAGTTTAATCAACAAGGGTGCTAGATTCTCCTATAACTTTGATGTGGGCAAAGAGATTAAGAAGCAAGGTCCATCTCAAGAAGAGGAGATCAAACAACTTAAGAGCATGATGGAAAATATGTTAGCACCCAAGAATTCATTCTGACTTGATTCAATTTGTCCTAATCCTTTTGACAAAAGTTTTAACATGAAAGACTTCCCTAGAAAGGTTGAGATCCCTCAATATGACAAGTATGATGGGAATGGAGATCCACATTATCACGTGCGCCAATTTTATACCACAAGTTTTGAGTTCCATCAAGATGAATCGTACCTCATGAGATTGTTCCCAAGGAGTCTTAAGAGTCAAGCGATGGAATGGTTCACCAACATAACTCCTCCCATCAAGACTTTCAAAGAGCTTGTCCACAGATTTGTTCAACACTTTGCATACAACCTTTCAAGATCTATCACCATGTTGCACTTATGTAACTTAAAGAAAAATCAAGGGGAATCCTTTGTCACTTTCTTGCAAAGGTGGAGACGACAATGCTCTCGCTACTCTAGAACCATTCCTAAAAATGAAAATATTGACATCCTTGTTAGCAACTTGGTTCCCAAATGTGGTATGAAGTTAGGAAGATGGTTTTTGATTCCTTTGACACCATGGTTTAAACCGCATGTAGGATTGAGGATGTTTTGAAAGAACAAGGAATTTTGACCAAACATGGAAACAACAACAACAATGGTCAAAATAATAACTCTAAAAAGGATAAAGGGAAGAACTCACACTAGAATAGGAACAAACAAGTGGTCAATGATGGATTTTTGGACTCCTCCCAACCCAAAGATCAAACAGTGCTCCACTTGTCTAGTGTGGTTCAAGCCATGAAAATCAATACGTCTACTCAACGAGAGAGCAAGCCAAGATACCAAGATAGGCCTAAGAAAGAAAGACGTCAATTTTCAAAACTTGGTGACTCATATGAGGATGTCTTGAAAACACTCATTTCCAACAACCTTACACATCCTCAAGATCCTGTGAAACATTATATACCTGATGTTAAGCCACATTGGTGGGATGAGAAAGCCTTTTGCAAATTTCACAATGGTATTGGACATGACATTGAAAACTGCTGGAAACTCAAGCATATTATTCAAGATCTCATTGAGAGTGGAAAACTTAAGATAGATGGATTGAACACCAACACCGATCATAAGGTATTCAAAGAACCGTTGCCCAAGTATCAAAAGGGGGAAACCTCTAAAGCTAAGAATGGCAAAGCTGAGATCAATTACACTTACACAGATGCGGAGAATACTATCAACGTGCTTGAATTTGTAGAAGAGAATGTCAATATGATGAGAGGTAAAGATCCCTATGGTTATGATCTAGACGTGGACTCTCCTCCTATCTTTGATGAATAATCCGTCGTTGTGCTAAGGGTCCTAACTCTAGAGTGTCGTCTCAAACTCTTAATGTTTTCACACAAATCCAAGGTCTCATTTTCATTAGAGGACCTAGTTCAAGTCAACCGAGTAAACCTAAGCAAGTGGCATCCAAGAATGTCACCTCAAAACCAGCAGTTAATCCTAAGTTGATCTATAGTCTTGTTGATCAATTGAAAAGAACCTCAGCTCAAATTTCGATCTTTGAGCTCTTAGAGTTGTCTCTAAGACACAAGCAAGTCCTTGAGGATGCTTTGTGCATGACAAACATCCCCAACAACTTAGATGTCGATCAATTCCAGAACATGGTTAACCACATTGCTAGCCCTCACTACCTTACCTTTTCGGAGGATGATGATAAAGCCTTGAGCCACCCACACAATCTTTCTCTTCATATTGAGGTCATGATCCACAGAACCCGTGTTAGGCGCATGTTGATAGATGGGGGTGTTGGGCTTAATATTTTTTCCTTTAGTCTTTTAAAAGAGTTGGGTTATTTTGAAAAAGTCATAGATACCAGGAAAAGAATCACCATCAAAGCCTATGATGAGGCGGAAAGAAGTTCCAAGGGGTTGATCGTCCTTCCTGTTAGGATTGGCCATGTAGAAAAAGACATTTTATTTCAAATAGTTGATGTTGGTCCCCTTGCTTATAATATCTTATTTGGTAGGCTGTGGATCCATGATATGCAAGCGGTGTCATCTACCTATCATCAGTGTGTTAAGTTCCCTTACAATGGAATAGAGATTTGTAAACCTGGGGATAACACTTTATCTGTAAACTCAATTTCAGCAGGAACTCATGTTCCCCTCAATCCCCTCAATAGAGAAGCAGAAGACTTTGACGCAACCTTAGCTGAATGTAAAGACAAGATCAAGTCAATAGACCTTGGCATGGGGGGGTAACAACTCAACTCCCTCACAACATTACCAATTTCACCTCGGTCTTATGGAAAACCATCACAAAAAAAGAGACCCTCCTCTTCAGCTATGACTTTATTTGGCAGGTCTGTAGAATCCTCAGTGCCTATTCAAGATGAGAAAGAAGAGACATTTGTTAGAGACTGGATCTATAGAGAGGAGAAATATATGCATAATGAGAACTTCTCTCCCTCTCCTAAGGCTTACGAATGAGGGTATAATTTTTTTAGACATATGGGCTATCCTAGACATGGCCCTCTTAATCACAAATTGGATGCTAGAGTCGAACCTCTTGATCATGCTCTTTTGGATGCAAGTCTAAGAATCTGGTTGGCCTAGGCTTTGCGAATCACAACAAACACATTACTCCTATTTTTGATAAGTTGGATAGTGAAGATGAACCGGAATACTTACCTAGTTTGACAAATCAGCAAGACATGTGTGAATATTGGGTCCCTTCCACTAATCTCCTCTGGGAAGATTCAGATATTCTGGTCACTCATGCGTCGGTTACAACTTTAGAACAAGAATCAGATGTAGAAGACCCTTTCAGAGAACCTCAACAAAAGAATCTTGTTCATTTAATGGAAAGAGAAGGTGCTACTCTTGATGACACTATACCTTCCACATCAAGAGGTCCCAAACCTTCATGGTGTAAACATCCTAGTCACAGTCCAGACACAAGTTCATATGAGTATGAATGGGACTCCTTCTTAGAGCCCTCCACAGTTGACATGGATGTTGATGTCATCCACACTTATAGTTCTCAACCTAAGGTAGCTGATGAGTCACATGTAGGATTAGAGAATTTGAACATGTGTGTTGCCTTAGTGGACAATTCTTCACTTGTTAGGACGAATCCTAATTTGGGTAGCTTAGAAGGATACTGGACGGACTCCAACTCTTCAGTCACCAGTGATAATAGCATTCACATTTATAACCTTGAACCAGCCATTGACTTATCTCTTGTTCATCTTGACCTCATTGATTGTTCCCAATGCTATCAAGAACCTGAGCTCTTAACATTTAAAAATGATTATGAGATAGTCTTTTACCTAAATGTCATTGAACCCATAGTCTCTTCCACCAACAAACTAGCTACGAGCATGACAGAGCCACACATCAAGTACCTTAGTCACAAGATAAAAATAAAAAAGAATCAAAAGAATAGGAGTTTTGATGGTGAAAACCACTGTGTGGCGGTGTCAGAACCAAAAAAAAATTTAAAAAAATGATGTATCCAAGGGTGAAAACCTCTCTGAGGCACCTAAGGATGAGGTACTTGATCGTCTCCCTAGCTACTTTCAAGATAGATCTTTAGTTCTTATTGAACCAGGTGTGTTATTTGTTTCTCCTCATGGGTACACGATTCCTAAGTCTTACAAGTTATTATTCCCATGTACAAACAACATTGCTAAATATGAAGCTTTAACAAATGGACTTAAGATGGCCATAGAATGGAGAATCACAGA
>MU223242.1:5080744-5125806 GCA_018584345.1 Thuja plicata | reverse complement strand
TACACATCTATGGGGATTCACAGCTGATAATCAACCAAGTTAATGATGAATATCAAACAAAAAATGAGAAACTAGTACCTTACAAGAAAATGGTTGATTCCTTGAAATGATACTTCACATTTGTCACGTTTCAAAAAATCTGTAGAGCAGAGAACAAAGCAGCTGATGCTATGGCTACACTTGCTTCACTCCTTTAGTTAGCGAAACACGAATCCAGATTTGAATTCCTAGTGGAAGAACTACATCACCCTATCTATGACTCCCAAGAAAGCCATGTCATTTTTACCCTTGTTGGTCGTGAGTCATCTCGTTATGGTGTCATTTACTCATACCTTCATGATGGTATTATATATGAAACCTTTAACCGATCTGAACGCAGAAACCTTACCCGAAATGCCTCTCGCTATTCCCTTATCTCTGGTGATTTATGTGGGAGGGGTCTAGATGGAACACTTCTTAGATGCTTAGAAAAGGATTAATCTGACCAAGCATTAGTTGACATCCACGAAGGCATCTGTGGGGGACATTCCAATGGTCTTACCATGGCCCGAAGGTTGATTAGGGTGGGGTACTATTGGCCTACGATGCAGATTGATGCAGTAGCTTCTGCAAAGTCATGTGAAAAGTGTCAAAAACATGGTAACCTGATACATGCTCCAGGAAGGGAGCTCATTCCTTCTATATCTCATTGGCCATTTCAATGTTGGGCCTTTGATCTTGTTGGGCAGATTCATCCCAACTCATCAGGTGGACACAAGTTTATTATCACTACTACTGATTACTTCACTAAATGGGTAGAAGTTGTCCCACTTTCTATTGCCTCAGGAAAGACAGTCTCTCTATTCATTCTGAACCATATCATCTGTCGATATGGAGTGCCTTCCAAGATTATCACTGACAATGGAGGCCAATTCAAAAATAAGTACCTTAAACAACTCTATAAGAAATTCAAGATTAAACAACATTGGTCCTCCATTTACTTCTCGCAAGGAAATGGTCAAGCATAGGCATCAAACAAAACCATTCTTAAAATTTTACATAGAACAGTCTGTAAGAATGGTAGAGATTGGCACTTACAGATAAATCCAGCTTTGTGGGCCTATAGAACGAGTATTTGTACTCCTACTGGGGCTACTCATTTTTCCCTTGCATATGGCGTTGAAGCAGTGTTACCTTTGGAGGTTGAGATTCCTTCACTTCAAGTTTCCCTCAAAGGTTACAGATGAAGACTACCGCGCCATGAGACTTCAAGAGTTAAAACTTCTAGATGAGAAGTGTCAAGCATCATTTGACCATATGAGGGTTTATCAAAAGCGCGTGTCCAAAGCCTTCAACAAAAAGGTTCACCCTAGATAATTCCAGGTGGGAGATCTTGTCCTACGTGAAAATCTTAAGAATCAACAGCATAGAGATCGAAAGGGTAAATTTGAACCTAATTGGCTTGGATCTTACATTATTACAGCAAATTTTGGGTCAGGTGCTTATTTACTGTCTATAGAAGAGGGAGAGTAGGTCCCTGATCCTATCAATGTCTTTCACTTGAAGAAGTTCTATCCATGATGCCCATTCTATCTGGGGCCATCCTTTGTACATAATTATTGATCCTAAAAAAATCAAAAAAAATGATATATTGTCAAAAATTCCAAAAATCAAAAAATGTCCAAAAAAAATGATCATCTTAGTAAAAACCTAGCAATAGGCGCTTTGATGTATCTCCAAAAAATATATATATTCCAAAAATACAAAAAAAAATAAAAAAATTCAAAAATTCAAAAAAATAGAAAAAGTGCATTGGTGAAAACCTGGAAACAGGTGCCTTGGTAGCAAAAAATTATAATAAAATCCAAGTGGTGAAAACCTAGAAACAAGCGCTACTTGAGGCCTTTGCACCCATGTTTCTTAGCGCATGTCCTCGACACTTAACCTTTCTCTATCATGCCTTGTCCTTGTTGCCTTGGTCTGGAATTGGTCTTTGTCTTTGTCTAGAGGGCATAACTGTGTTAGCTTTGGTCTCTTGGATGCGTTAATCTTTAGGACGACTCACAAATGGTGTTTTTCAACACCACCCCAACTGTATTTTTTAAAACAACCCCTGACATCGAGTGTTTATCAACACTTATCAATTTGGTCTTACCCAGTTTTGTCATGTGATTTTACCTGCTTGCAAGTATTCGATCCTTATCCTCGGAACTCAGTATTAGTTAACACACTTAAATTTTTAAACACGACACTTAATGCTTGAGCTATGTCTTGATATTTTTTTTGTGTGCTGACCGTTATTGATTTTTGTTGAGTGTCCTTGTCTAATAAGTCTCTCCAGGATGCATAGCTAGAGGACTTGGGGCATGGGGCGTGTTTTTATTTGCTTTCTTCTTGTGGGTGTGGTCTTGAGCCTCTTGAGTGTCTCTTGTTGTTCCCTTAAAACACTTAGGATATTTGAGGCTTCATCCTTGACTATTTTTGCACAACCGTTCTTTTGGTCATCCTGGCATCTATGCCTTGATGCGAGCGTGGTTTTGCTACATTAAATTGGGTAAGCTAACATCGAAGTCATCTTGACCTTTATGTCTTTGATGCTTATGTTAAAATCTTTCCACATTCTAATCTGATATCAATCACATTCATATCTTCATAGTTGCACTTGTGACTAGTGATGATTGTGTGATTTTCTTATGTCCGTTAATAATGGCCCAATGATGAAAATAATTTAATTAACATTCTCTAATGAATGATGAACACAAATTCCTATGTTACAGTTGCTCTATTGCAAGTACACCTTTGCATTTTCATGTAGCTTGCATTGTTAGACCTCATGTTAATTTGCATTTTTAGGCTACAATATGAGTTTGAGAGGGTTTTTCCTTCATCTTGCGTGTGGACTCTTAATCAACTGTGGTCATGTTTGATCTTCATTTCCTTATCTTCTTTCGTGATCTCAATCAAAATTTTCTATCTTAAACAATTGATTACTTTTGGGGCATTCTCTTTCTTAAGGCAAATTCTCTTTCTTCTCTCCATTTGTTTTCCACCTCTTCCAAACTTCTATCTTCCATTTGCTTTCATCCTACTTTTCTTCTAATTCAATCTTGGGACATAATATTTCATGCTTGATGATCTACCTTGGTTCTGTGATCTTTATATCTTTCATCTTACATCAAGAACCTTATATTTAGATGGATTTGATCAAATTTATCAATTTTTTATTTCTCCTCTATCTCATTTCAATTTTGATCACGAGGGGGCAATACCTATCAAACTTCAATCCTTGATTCAGCATTATCAATCCTATCAATTACTCCGCTTGGGGCAACCTTGCTTGAGATTCTTATCTTGGACATGTCAATTACCTATTTACAGGGGTGTTGACCTTGTCTTTTTCAATCAGCTTATCTTTTTCTTGATGTGTTCCCGTCCGTCGATCACATGTCTGAGTTGTTTGGTGATCCCAAATCGATCTCACACTTCAACTGCATTCTCTGACTACATGTGTTCCCATAAAGAGCACACATTGGTCAAAGAGGGGCAAATGTATGCACCCTAAAATGGTCTCCTAGACTATGGGCCCCCATTCTTCAATTTATCAAATGATAGAATCAATTTAGCAAATTCCTGAATCAATGCTTTGCAACATTTTAATTCAAATCAATTTCCTTGATCAAATCGTAATTAATTCAATTATTTCAATATTTCTTAAGGTTTGATCATTTCATCAATTATCTTATTTAATTAAAAGAAACAATTCCTTTTTATTAAATAAAATAATCTTATTTAATTAAAATCCTTTTTTAATTAAATAATCGTATATTATTTAATTAAAATCTCTCTTAATTAAATAATATTATCTTATTTAATTAAAATATCCCTTTTAATTAAATAAAATCCCCACTTAAATCCATATTTGTGATGAAAAAAAGAAATAAATTAAATAAAAATAAATAAAGTTCTTTTTTCTACACATCTTCCTAAGTGGTGGGTTTTTTGCCTCTTAATCATAGCCTTTGATTTTGCCTTTTGAAGATATGAGCACATGGATCAACCAAGATTCAATCTTCACCATTGCTCATTTATTTTTACCTCTTAAACTCTACCATCCATTGCTCTTTAAAAGGAAACCTCTCATTCTCATTTGGATATACACTTTTATGCTATTGTTATGCTGCAGGTTTGGAGAGTGATCTTGGAGGAGAGTTTGAGCATTTGAGCTTGGACCATGCAACTTCTTCTTCTTGTCTTCTTCTCTCATGCATTCATGGCAATCCATTTAGAGTAGATTCATGTTAATTTAGATTCATATTTCCTTCATAGATTAATTTGCATATTTCCTTTCATGCATTGTTATCACATAGATTAGTTTCCTTCCATGCATTGTTATCATATAGAATAGCGTTCATTATCATTTGCATGCATATTTGGTGATCATGGAGACTAGCATTCTTGCTCTTCCTCTTTGAATCTCTCATTTCATAGTGTACTTGCATGGGCATAACTAGGTCTAAACTAAGGGCCTTCATCACAAACCCTTGCACTCCATGAATAGGGAGCTATGAGTAGCTATTTGAGACCTCATTCTTGAGCAATCTTGGATATAATGACTCATAGAAGTGTGTCAACATTTTAGCACACACTTGGTTCATCTTTTGGACGTGGTTACGATATTCAAATTTTCTTACTAATTGTAATATCTTAAGTGTGGCATATATGTGGGTCATTTTGTAGCGTGTTGATAAATATTCGTAAGTATGTCCTAGATTTAGGATCGGTGTTACTCATTACATGTAATTGTAATATATTTTTCTTGGGGGCTTTCACACATGTTTGGTGTGAGCCAAGATATGTATGATCAGATACCTATATAAATAAAGGATATCTTTTGTATCTGAAGGTGTGTATGTATGGATGTGTGTGTGTGTGTGTGTGTGTGTGTGTGTGTGAAGTAGTGTGAATATGTGGCAGTGGTGTATGTGAGAAGAGTTTTTGTGAAGCAGCATCAAGGAAAGGCTTACATACTAATAGCAGTGGATCAGATGGTTACAGACAGAGAAGACTCCATTCAGATCCATTGGTGGATGTGGTAACAAAGCTTAACTGTTGAACTATTCATGCATATTCATAGGCAATTCTATCAAAAAAAAATTCATATCCATTTTGATATCTATATTGTACAAGGGTAGTTAGCATGGCCAGCAGTGAGCCAACTTGTAGTGAGTAAAACCGGCAGTGGACCTTTATAAAAATCACCTTAACCAGTGTCACCCTAATACGTGTTCATTTCATGAGAATTATTTTCTCCGTGGTTTCCATGTAAATCTTGGTGTTCTTTGTGTCGGTGTTTCTTTTCTTTCATGTTTACATCTACTGTGAATATTTAATGTACTTAACTGATACATCAGAAGTTGCTCTTGTTGTTGTTTAATTGTTTACCGACACAGCAAAGTTTTTATAAAGTGTGTGGGAATAACTGATAATTATTATACCAATTATAAAAGACTTCAACAATATTATTTTAAAAAATATTATCTAAAGAAAAAAATATTAAAAGATAATATGATTAGAAAATCATAATGTATGTGTGTGTGTGTGTGTGCGCATGCGCGCATAGATGCATAAATACATACATATATAGATACACGCATTAATTTGAAAATAAATAATATAATTGTATATTATATTTTCTATTTATTATATATTGACAAAATGAGTCAAGTATAAATTTGTGGTTTTGTTTCCCTTGAATAAATCAATAATTTTTCAATTTTCATGCATGTATCTATTTGGATCTAGATTATTCTATGTGAATCCCTTATTAAATAAAAGATTTGTAAATTAACTTATTTATTACAATGAAAGAGATGAGAGAGGGTGTGAGGGCCACTATCTTGGGGTAGTAATTAAATCTTTTGGTCGTCTATTGGGTCATCCAAAATCTAGAGTTTGAATAAGCATCAATCTTGAACAACACTAGTAGGCCATAATCTATGATTACTCAAGACAAGTGGATAATGAGGCTAGGCTCAAAGGAGCCTTATAGGTAAAACACATCACAAAACCTTGTTCACTGAATTGCAGTACCGACAAAAATTATAATTTAGGGGTTGATAGGTTTAATATGTCTTTAGAACTACCTCACATGGGAATGTCTCTTGCAGGGTACATGTTGATACATGTTTGGTCACGATCTATTGTAACCTTCTAACTTGTTTACATGACAGTTAAATTAGGAAATTAAATATAGTCTTTTAAGTGAAATAATGGATGCATATATTATACAAATATTTAAGATATAATAACATTGGATGTTTTGTTTAATTGAAACTTAAAATGGTGAAATATTAGCTAGAAGGATACCATGATTGAATCAGGTGAATTGTTTTGCAATTGCCTGAAACAAATTAATTAGATTACATAGTGAAATTGAGATGATTATGAACTTTTTGAATTAGATTGTTTAGAAATAAGATATTTGGAATGTGATAGGTCATGCAATTGATTATGAGAATTGAATTATATATGAGCATGTGAATGTGGGTTTTTATTTAATTTTCTTCAACTATAATATTATTGGACATATTAATGCTTTACTCCAAGTGTGCAGGTGGTTTATTCCGTGGACCATATAAATTGGAGAATCCTTAGGAATCCTATGTGCTAGTTGTGAAGCTAAGACCATATTACATGTGGAAGAGCTATGATCTCATATTGATGTATTTAATTTTGTAAAGTGGTAAGCATGTGTTATAGTAGTTAGAAGGGTGTAGTCCTAGTGTGAGGGTAAGGGTTATTTATCATTATAATTTTCTAATTCCAAATGCAAAGTTTTTGGATACTTTTGAGGGGTTTAAAAAGCATTAATTAATACATTTTACTATTTTTAAATCCACGAGTGGTGCACTTATGGGTTGGGTATTTATTTAATTCCATATAACCCCTCTTAAATTCCCTTAAAGGAGAGCGATAAATTATGAATTCATGGGAGAAGGGTAGAGTGTTTGGGGTCCCCTAATTCATTTATGTGAACCCACCTTGTCTTGAATGTTTGATGAATTTATGGTTGGATTTGAGGACACTCCATGCCCTTTCAAATCCCCCAAAAAGTCCTCACACTCAAATAGGTTCTCAAGTAGTAATTTGAGTGAGAAGGGTAAATGGAAAAGTGATGCTTAACACCCTCTCATTCAAGGGTCATTCAAATTAGAATCCTTATTAAACTCGCTCCAAACGAACAAAATTTCATCACTTTTAACTAAAGAGAAGTGACAGTGTACACTACCCTAAAGAACTCCTGAGTAAAACCATATTTATAATCCACTAAGCCCATTAAATTTGGACCTATACAACTGTGTACTGAACACTCAACCATAACATGAATATTTAAGGAATTCATTGAGATACCCTTGCTCAAGTTGATCCTTGGAATAATAAACCTCTAACTAAAATAAATTGCATTTTTCCAAGTTGTACAACTGGTTCTCTCAAGTATTACAAAACCTAGCACAAACTTCATGCATGTTCCTCTAGCATAATAGCTCTCTTGCACCATTGGAACAACTTCAAGTTAACACCTAGATTTCTTTAAAGATTCAAGTTTCTACATAGTGGTTTTCCCTTCCATATCATTTGTGGGGCAAGTTAGACTTATTAAGTTGTTGTTGGCATTGATTTTCATTGATGTCAAAACCTTCATACCAACACTTTTGTGGTATCAATTGGTTGTTGGAAATTTTGGTTACGTTCATGTTGGTTGTTGGTTGTACAACAAGAGTTTCACTTATGCGCGGGACAAGTTCAATATGAGCATTTTTGGTGTCCTCGGTGATCAGCATTACATGGAATATTCTAACGGTTGCTACTGATTTCTATGGATACAATGATCTTCCAAGTGTTTCTGTTATCTAGATTGTGGTATGTTCATTAGATGGTTTATCGGCTACACTGTAGTCTGGACAGATTTTATCAATCGGTGGTTTCGATTATTTCTTGGTTCATCTTTTGGACGTGGTTACAGTGTTCAAATGTTCTTAGTAATTGTAATATATGAAGTGTGGCCTATATGTGGGTCATTTTGTAGCGTGTTGATAAATATTTGTGTGTCCTAGATTTAGGATCGGTGTTACTCATTAAATGTAATTGTAATATATTTTGCTTGGGGGCTTTCACACATGTTTGGTGTGAGCCAACATATGTATAATCGGATAGCTATATATAAATAAAGGATACCTTTTGTATTTGAAGTAAGGTGTGTATGTATGGATGTGTGTGTGTGAGGTAGTGTGAATATGTGGCAGTGGTGTATGTGAGAAGAGTTTTTGTGAAGCAGCATCAAGGAAAGGCTTACATACCGATAGCAGTGGATCAGATGGTTACAGACAGAGAAGAGTCCATTCAGATCCATTGTGGGTTGTGGTAACAAAGCTTAACTGTTGAACTGTTCATGCATATTCATATGCAATTCTATCGGTTTTTTTTTTCATATCCATTTTGATATCTCTATTGTATAAGGGTAGTTAGCCCGGCTAGCAGTGAGCCAACCTGTAGTAAGAAAAACCGACAGTGTGCCTTTATAAAAATCACCTTAACCAGTGTCACCCTAATAGGTGTTCATTTCATGAGAATTAGTTTCTCTGTGGTTTTTTCCCAGTTTGGGTTTCCATGTAAATCTTGGTGTTCTTTGTGTCGGTGTTTCTATGCTTTCATGTTTACATTTACTGTGAATGTTTAATGTACTTAACCGATACATCAGAAGTTGCTCTTGTTGTTGTTTAATTGTTTACTGACACAACAAAAGTTTTTTAAAGTGTGTGGGAATAATCGATTCACCCACCCACCCACCNCCCCCCCCCCCCCCCCCCCATCAGTTATTCATCATATTCAACAGGGCCTTATTTTGTGCTTCCAAATATTGAAAAAAATTAGTTAGCTCTTCTATCTTTTTATCACCAACATAATTCAAAAAATTTGAAAAGAAAAATCAAACTCCCACGTAATATGCTCTAGTTTTCTATATTTACAGTAATAGATTCCTCTTCTAGCTCTTGCATGTTTTTCTCTAGCATCTCCACCAACCCATCTCTAAAATCATTGTAATTTTATTATGGATATAGTTGCTCCCAAATTGTAGTATTCAGGACATATTTTTGACACAACTCACACAATTCTTATACCACTCTATAAGTGTTGGTATAATGACTGGTGTCGTTGTACACCTTACATCAGTAGTTCATTATTAAAACACTTTGTTTCTATAGCAATGGACATGTTGATTTCTCATGATGTTTATGAAAAATAATGTAATTAGGAATGAGTTGTGTCAGAGTAACTACAACTTGTACTATGTGTTCTCTTACTATTAGGTAGTTAGTGGTTGTGTCCTTCACTCTCAAACATTATAAAACATAATCCTCTTTTTATCTTAATAAAACCTTCAAGATACTATGAGCATGCAATCTTCTTTCTAATCTTCTCTTCTAGTGTATGTTAGCCAGTAACACCTTAAAGGAAGAGTAACCTGCTTCTTTGCCTCCACTAAAATTATCCCCTTAGATATCTTCTCTTCTATACTATTCTATTATGGTTAATGTTATTGTAACTTCATGCCTCTAAGTTCACCTCTCTTGACACTATAAACAAATTTCTTCAATTATCTTTCATTATCAACTACTCCAATGAACTAAACCTACTAAACCTTGTACAAACATGTGTGCATGATAAGCACCTACTCCATGTTAATGTTCTCAATATGCTTCTCAATCAAAAGCATCTTGAATCAAGAGAATTATTTCAATAAATTAAACATATATGGTGTAAGAAAGATGTGCAACTACCAATAGTACCATTCACAAATGCTAAAACTATCAAAGATTCTTAGGCATCCACACATTTTTCATACTTCTCGATTTTGTGTTGTTTTACTCATCCTAAAAAATTCAAATATATTCATATATAACTTTTTAAAGAGAACCTTGTATAATGGATCCAACAACATTATTGCATACCAGTGTCTTAACTTCTTCGTAGTAATAGCCTCCTTGTACAAAAATTCTTCTCATGATTCACCAAGATAGTTGTCTTTGTTATCTACTAACGGATAATAAAAAAGGCTCAAATTGTAAAAAAGACTTGATAATGGAACCAAAATGTTAGCCTTTGTACCCACGTGTGTAATTGACCTAAGGCTAAGCATTTGTGTAGCCACTATGCATTGTCAAAGACCACTTACCGAAGGCACACAAAAATCCCATACCCTTTTTTAACCTACATGGTGCTAATCATAATCTTAAAAAGCATATTGATGCTCATAAATAAATCTGTACATGACACACTTACATCCCAATTTTAGCAAAACTTCACTAAAATTATCCATGCATTGAAGTTGTGCCTTACATTTGGTTACATACGTGTTTATAGAGGCACTTATCCCTAACATTGACTCAATCTATTATTGTATTTTTTATATTATTTTCCGCATATGCTTCTTCTAAAAGATAGATAGCATTCTAAACATATAATCCTTAAATGCATTTTACACCCAAATGCTTATCTTATCCTACATGTTTTTTTCTATTTAAGTTTTAACTGAGTCTATTATAATTTGTGTTGTATTTGAATATTCAAACTACTACAATTATACAATTGTAGTGGCAACACCCCAATTGAGAAAGAGGTTAAGAAAATAGTCATTTAGTTGAAATCACTCTTTGATGCGATGTTAAACTTAATTGATTAGTGTAGCTTTAAGGAGTTTAAGAATAGCCCTGAAATAATGTAAACATATCATGAAGAAGATTGATAGGCATGATTTATTATATTGTACTAAAAAATTCTACATTTAGATTTACGGTTTAAAATATACATGCTAATGATAATATACCTTTCATTTGCAATGTGAAAGTGATGTCATGAAATGAATCCATGGAAATACTCGTATTTAAATAAGAGTAGAACTTATCTATGGGAAGTAAATCACTAAATGTAAATAAGGGTAATTAACTCAAATTCTTAAATGTAATTAGCATGTCACTAAATTATTTTTTATTAAAAATAGCTACAAAACAAAGGTGGTGTCCCTTACACAACCACAACCCATGGGCATCAATAGAGATCAAGAACACACTCACAGTAAAGGTGTTGGCTAATGTACAACAAGCTCAAAAATAGATCATACAACACACTAGATAAACAACTAGTAACCCACATCAAGAGTGGGTAGACAACTCACCAATAACGTGGGGAGGAGAATGAGAAACTGAAGAATGATATTTCCTACGTCGCTGAACCACTGTCCAGGCAATACTATTACTAGGATCCCCACCACAACGGGCAGAAAGTGGGGAAAACCTCTTTGCAAGATTGTCAACACAGTGGCCAGAGTGCTAACAACGCTACACATCAACAGCTAGAGGTTGACATGGAACAGGAGCAGAAACAAAGATGGATCCATGTGGCCAGAGGGGGTCACCCCAGCAGCAAGAGGTTGGGTAGGATCCACAGGGTCTGAGGAGGCCAAATCAGCAACAATACAATTAAGTAATCTAAGAGGCTAGTGGTAATTTGAAGAGCATCAACTTAGTAGAATGTAATTGGGATCACATACTGATTGTTCCCATGAAGGCTAACACCTCATTCTATTGTAAGCCCTTGCAACTATTCTGAGGTAATTTGCATAAGATCCAAAAGTCAAGATGACTACAGAAAGAGAGGGTAGAGACTCAAGTGTCAATAAATATTGCTAGATGGATAGAAGGTATGTTTGAAATGATGAGGAATGTTTAGATCTAATTGCATGTTGTTAAAGAGGATAGAAGAAAGATGTCATAAGTTATAACCATAGATATGATGACTAGTGATACAGAAAATGGAAGAAAAAGAACAATACAAGAAACGCACCAGCTATTGAATACAAGAACAATACAAGAAACACATCAACAGCTAGAGGTTGAGGTGGAACAAGAGCAGCAAACAGAGATGGATCCAGGGGGCCACCCCAGCAGCAAGAGGTTGGGTAGGATCCACAGGCTCTGAGGAGGCCAAATCAGCAACTGGAGCATCATCCCAACAAGTCATCATCAGCCAGTGAAGAGTTCGATTCCACCAAGTGGCAACGCGTTTACGGCGTGAGAGAGAACAATCAGTTGTTAGGTGACCAGTAGAAAAGCATCGTTGACCAACGATTGAGTCCATGGCCCATCCCCAACCATAAGGACCACATCTCCAAGAAGAGGTGTGGAGATGTCGATGTCAATCAAAATTTGGGCAAAGGTAGAGAGACCCATATGTCACTAAATTATCAATTCCTACTAATGCAATTAGTATATGTCCTAGCTATATTTATTTATAGCTTGTTTTAGATTTGGCAAGAGAATTAAATAATTACCTTTAAAAATAAATGGAATTAAAGGCTAGTTGACTCCCTTTACTTTCAATGTTTCTAATGTGGTGACAATTGGTTCTAAAGATACTTGATGAAAAACTACAAATCTTGATCGCTTCTATATACAACTTAAATTAAATTACTAACATCTTGTATTGTCTAGAAATTGTGGTGCATTGCCTTTTAGTCATGTTTGAGGTGAGACAAATTAAGATGTGTTTTAAGGGGTCTTTCATGTGTTTCATTCATATTTTTCTTCGCAATATCTGCACCACGTCCCTATTTTATCCTCATTAAAGTTTCCCTATCCCCTTATTGACCACTTATCATCATTACATCATCGCACTGATGATTAATTACCCATACTAGACCCTTTCAAACCCTTGGGGATCATATCTATAAATGTGCTTCACAATACCAATCACCATAGATGGATGGTGAAATTCAATTGATTTCACTAGTCATGGCTTCGAATTTTGGGTCAATAGAAATGAGATTTTTAGGGATCGCACCTAATTTAGGGGATTTCCATTATAATTTTCAAAATGAAAATACATGATCTACCATAATTTGTGCTAACAATAAGAACAAAAACATATGGGATTGTAAAGGTTCTAAGTTGAGGGAAAGTTCAACAATAAAAGAAAAGCTTTAAGCAAAGGTCTTGGTGGTCCAAGTATAAGACATCTACAAACAATGTGCAAGTCTCCGCTTATGTTCTAATAAAGTTTCTTTAATCCATCTTATTACTATCCCTCTACGTGTGCTCAAGAGAAGGGTGAGTTTAATGGGCCAACAAGTCAATTGTAAATAAATATCTACCTATTTTACTTATCCATACTTAGTTGCATTGTAGGTTTGTTTAACTATATTACTTGTTTGCTTCCTTATTATCATTAACACCTTATTTTCACTTATATCCTCGTGTGTATATGCAATATTAGAATCTGATTTGTTGTCTTGCATAGTGTGTTAAGAGAGATAATATACCTCTCTCTATTAAAAGGTTGATCTAGTGGAGACCACATATTAGTGTATTCATTTGGCTGGGTCATTTTCACTTTCTCATTACTTATTTCTTTGACTCGTAAAAAATCTAAAAATTTGACATATTTACTTCAATTTTTTTCTAAATTTTATTCTTAATATTCCTTAGTATTACATCCTAATTCATACTATGGAGTTCCAATGGTGTCGAATTTGACACCAATTGAACTAATTTAATTTAACTACAATATAACTCCTCCCTTAACCAAATATTAAAAGAAAGTCAATGCTTTAACCTGCTAGCATTACTAATGATGATATTAGTTCATGGAAAAAAACTAATAAAGCAAAATTAGACCAACAAACCCTAAGAAAATAACCAAAATTACTTACATAGAAAATGGAAGGAAACAGAACAGAAAACCTCCAAGAAACTAAATAAGGTAGTCTTCTCCGAAGACCCCGACAAATATTATTGAACATAAAACCCATTTTGTAAATAGTGTTAGTCCACACCCATTTATGTTACATCATCATGCCAACTCCACTTGTATTCCATTCAAATATTTCCCATTACTTCTTGTTCAAATTTAGGAGCTAATCCAGCTGCTAGTCCAGCTACTAGTGCTCCACTCTTTTCTTCCAAAAATACTAGCCCTACTAAAGTATATACCACACAAGCACTTATGAAACTCATGGAACGATTTTCCAGCCTTCCAGGCGTTATTTCATCTTCTATCATCTACTAACGTTATATGTCTCTTCTTTGATATGTTGATCATAAGTTAGTCCAAAAATGGCATAGTTAGGCATCCTATGAAAGTCATATGGCCTCCCTCATGTACAATTTCTTTTGCATAATACAATCTTGCAACTCACACGTCTAGCATGTAGAATTTCTTTTGCATAATACAATCTTGCAACTCACAAGTCTAGCATGTTTTCTTATTCTTCGATTTTTTTTTTCCATGGCACAATCTAAATTTTCTCCATTCATGTTCCACAGTCCTTTTCTTATTCTTCGAATTTCTTTTTCCATGGCACAATCTAGATTTTCTCCATTCATGTTCCACAGTCCTAATAGTGTCAGTGTTGTGCATTTTCAAAAGCAACAAAATAAAGAGCATGATTTGATAGGTGAGACTAATGTTCCTTGTAATTTTCAAGACATCACTTCATCTTCAATTGTGAATTATTGTGCTACAACTATTCTTTGATATGTTGATCATAAGTTGGTCACTATGCATAATAGATAGGCATTATGTGGCATATGAATGACCTCGCTTTTGTCATCTATATTATTTTTTTCCGCATAATATACTCTTGCAACTCACAATTCTAGTATGGTGTCCTCATATTCTTCAATCTCTTTTTGAGCGCAAATTTGTGAAACTTTTTCCACTCAATCAGTATTACATTGGTTTTTTCATCACGTATTTGGAAAATCCAAGTGTGTTTCTCCTTCGGCTCACCTAAGCTCCGTATCAATGGCATAAAATATTAAAAAGATCAATAGATAAATATGTTTTTCAGTGCCAATTTGTGAAACCTTTTCCACTCGGTCAGAATTACATTTTGCTTTCGTCACATATTTAGAACATCGTTAAGTGTGTTTCTCCTTTGGCTCACCTAAGCTCCGTATCAATAGCAATAAACAAAAATCTTACTTTGCATCATAGTGAGTCATCTGATTCTTCCCTCTAGTTTGCATTCCCACTCACGTGGGATTTGAGTACAGTACGCTTGTCCCCAATATTTGCGACTATTCCTTGTATTTCCTTCATGATTATCGGCAGATGGTAAATAAATCTAAATGAAAGATGCCAAGTTCAGAGAATTTAAAAAAAAACAATAGAGAATGATTTGCAATTGTCCATGAATTTGAGTAACATTTTGTGGAAATCGTGAATCAATGATGACTTTTCCACACTCCTACAACATGTTCAATCCCCTTCTAACCTATCAACTCCAACAAATTTGCGCTTTTATTTGTATTTCACCACGCAGGCAGACAAGGGCTTACACTACGCAGGCAGACAAGGGCACGCAGACAGCACACAGACAGCAAGCTTTTCCGAATATATAAAGTCACGTAGGACACCAGGACACGCAGACAGGCAAGCAGACAACATTCATTTAGCGGGGCCCAGTCTTCGGCAGAAAAGGAGCGGCCTTTTAGACAAGGGGGGCCCAGTCTGTCAAGCATAAGCAGCTCCAAGGTGTGAGCGTTTATTTTTTTATATTTTTATATTTGTTTGTTGCTGTCTTTTTTTTCTGTCAATGGAAAATCAAACCATGGAAATACAAACAATGGGAAAACAAACCATTTCATTGGTAAAAGACGGTCAAGAACTTCTGGTGCACTTTGAAACTAATCATTTGGGACAAGTAAAAATTGCCTCACTTGGCAAGACAGGAAAGTTTATCTGGGTCAACGTCAAATATTTTAAAGGCATTTTAAAACGCAGACTCGCCCGTGTGAAATGGTCACATGAGAAAAAACACGGTCAGATAAAATAAGATAAGATAAATTATTAATGTCCAACAAGAGACCACCAAGGGTCTAAGGGACTGGGAACATACAAAGTAGAACAACCAACAGCAGGAGCACCAAACGGTGTCCGGGGAAAGAACAATAACAAGAAAGCAAAAAACAGAAAACAGAAGAACCAGGAAGAGCGCCTAGAGGCTCATTCCGGGCGAGAAGTAATCGAGCACCGAAGGATACGATCCGAGACTAAAAGGAGCCCCGGATCGTCTCTGAGTAACACTAGTGGTGGAGTGTTGCAGCCGAGTGTGATCTTTACGATCTCTACGAGGTCTCACAAGCCTGGTGTGTCCAAAAGGAGGAGGACCGAGAGGGCGCTTCGTGCCGCGGGAAGGAAACACCGAAGTGAAAAAGGATGTGATAAGATGATCAGATCTCTGGCTGGACGGGAACATAAGCTGGAGGGTGGAATCCCGAAGCCGTGTGGTCTCCCGAAGATAAAGAGCAAGGCACCGCTGATCGGTGTATCTGAAGGAGGCAAGGGAACTACACTCTCTGAACAGGCAGTAGAATCTCCCTCTGATCTAGTAGTAAATGGGACATCGGAAAATGAAATGTGCCTCGGACTCGGTCTCCAGAAGAGAAATAAGGAATCAAGACAAAAGGATGGAGTCAAAACGTGCCCTCCTCCCCATTTAGGGGCCAACAGTCATCTGTGCGGCAGTAGTAACTTTGTGGACCCAGTCATTTACAGTCCTACTTCTACACCTCTTGCTTGGTGTCCTGATCTATATGTGCAAGAACTCTTGATGGCCAAGGAGAGGTTGGAACTTCTAGAGGTTAAAGAGCAAGAAAGTGACCTCAAAATACGTGTCCTGACAGCAACAAGTAAATCCCTTACAGACAATAACAATGGTTTAAAAGTTCAAATCTCATTGTTGCAAGAAACACTATCAACTGGGAAGCTTGAATGGCAGAAAATGAAAGATGAATGGCAGGTTATGAAGGATGAATGGCAAAACTCGAGAGTTACATTGGAAGCAAACAAGGTTACAACAAATACTGAGACATCTCACGATCAGGAGAAACCGCTACATCATGCTAGTTTGTTGGGTAAGGCAAGGTTTGAAGAGGAGAAAAAAAGTTTTTCAGAAGTTACCCAAACTTGGGATAAAAACAGCAAACACCTTGCACGTGAGGGTGAAGAGGCGAAGACTCAGGTGAAGAACACACAAGACAGGGAGGTCAAGGAAAGGCAGATGAGGGCATCCAATATAATTATCAAAGGGGTAAAAGACTATGGTGAAGGGGAACACACCCTTGACTTAACGAGGGACTTCTTACATGAAGTGTTGTGGCAAGGTCAAATCAGCCAAGCTTGGAGGGTTGGCAAATCATATGATGGGAGAGATAGGCCCGTCAAGGTAGTTATGCCCAACACTAGTGACAAACAGAATTTACTGAGCAAAAAACAGCTCTTGAGGGGTTCTCGCTTCTTTTTAGAAGAGGATCTAACTATGAGACAGCAAGAAGAAAGAAGGATGGAAATGGAAAAAATCAGAACAACTAGAAATAAAGGCAAAAGGGCTTTGGATGTTCAAAGGAAAAGCAGTTATTGCTCATTTTGGCCACCGCCCCAATGTAGAGCAGCAAGTGGGCAGTAAAGATGTGACAACAAACACTTCAGCAGGCAGCAATACGACAAGATCAGCACTCACCCATAAAGATAATAACTCAACTCTGAGTCTTCCACATCAAAACAAATAGCAATCAAATTCAGCCCAGGCTTCCTTAAGTTTAGTATGTTGGAATTGTAGAGGTTATCCGTGGAGATGTGGGCCTGGGTTAGAACCTATTGCGGAAGGCAAAGACATTATTTGTCTCACTGAGACACATGAGCATGAAGGATGTAAGACTCCATTGTTTGAAGGCTACTGGAAGCTAGCAGTGTGGAATGAGGCAGCAGGAAATGGTAAAGGTCATGGTGGCAAAGGTTCTAGTAAAAGAAAGGGAAGGACGTGTCATTCAGTTGGAAAAGGCAGATTCTAATAAACAATTCATATGGCTTAAAATCGTTAAAAACAACAGTCTTCTCAAGATCACAACTTGTTACTTTGCGCCACAGGTATCTAAAGCTTATAAAAAGTGTGGCCTAGATCACAATGACCCTTATGCTGCCTTAAAGAAAGATGATGTTTTTTCGCAGCGTGGGGATGTTCTTCTTGTCGGAGATTTCAATGCTAGAACAGCAAATTGTCAAGCCAGTATTTTCAGCTATAAAGAAAATGGTAACCATATTTGGCTCACAGAAAAGAGAAAACATCAGTGGGGAAGAGTTTCTGAAGATGCTAAAGGCTACAATCATTTTGGGGAAGAATTGGTCACTCTATGTGGCACTTTTGATCTAATAATTTGCAATGGTCTGGCTAGATGGTCTAAGCTGGGCAATTTCACCTGCAACACATATAACGGGGCAAGCATGGTGGATTAGCTATTTGTTCACAGAATTTATATGAGAGAATTGAGGAAGTTGCCATTGGAGAACACGTATGGGATCTCAAATCAGATCATAGACCACTGTACGTAAATTTGTGGTGGGCAAAGGATAGGTAGCTTGGGGCGAAGAACCAATGTCCTCAACAACCTCCTTCTCAGGGTAGAATCCTGCTGACTTCAGAAAACGATAACATTTTCAGGGCTACTCTTGAGAGACTTTGTAGGGGGTTGCATATGCACAGGCATGTTGTTAATAGCCATGCGTTATCAAGTCTGATCCATGAGGCTCTCTCAAAATGCAAGAGAACTAAAAACAGAAAATCTGAAACTAATTGTTTCCCAGTTAATGTGTGGTTTGATAAGGAATGCAAGATGGCCAAGAGAAATCTAAGGGAGTCAAATAAAACAAACCTTGACATTAAGGCTTATAAACATATTCTAAAGAAGAACACTGATTTTATGTTCACAAGGAGAGAGGAGCTAATTTCCCTAAGTAGAAATAACCCCAAACTTTTTTGGAAAGAACTCCAGCCAAGGAAGAAACAAACTGAATAATATTACAGCCACTCAATGGTTTGATTATGCTAGGAAACTCTATGAACAGGAAGACAGAGTGGACCAGCCACCCTTGGTCAACAACGTTTTTCACCGTGCAAGAGATAGAGATGGGTATTAAGAAGTTGGGTACGAGTAAAGGAAAAGACCTAGTTGAGCTTCAAGCAAAGTATCTCAAGTGGGGTAGAAAAACCCTTGCACCACACATTACAGACATCTTCAACAATATCAGCCAAGAGGGGTTTCCTAAAGATTGGACAATCAGCCTTGCAATACCACTTTTTAAGAGTGGTGATGTCAACAATCCCTCCAACTACAGGACTATAATGATCAATCCTCTCTTGGCAAAACTTTTTGGCAGCATGATAGAAACTAGGATCAGCAAATGGATGGAAGAAAACCATAAACGTACAAAAGGGCAAGTTGGTTTTAGGCCAAAGCACTCAACGGTTGATCATTGTGTCACTCTGAGGCACATTATCGAAAAAAGGTAGGAGAAAAAGGTGGAGGTTTTTTGCTATTTTGTTGACTTTAAAAAGGCTTTTGACACTGTCCCTAGGGACAAGCTTTGGCTCAAGATGGAAGAACTGGGGATCCTACGCATCTCAGGGCTGTTGTTCATAGGATGTATGAAGAGGTGAAAGTCAAAATCAGAACCTCAGCTGGCATTTCAGAATGTTTTAGTTGTGATATCGAGGTCAAACAAAGTTGTCCTTTATCTCCTACTTTGTTTGGCTTATATATAGATAAACTTAAAGAGTGGTTAAACATGCAAAATGGTGAGGGTATCCAGTTAGGCGAATTTGTAATAAAGTTGCTCCTATATGCAGACGATCTCATTTTGATTGTCAAATCTGTCGGTGGGTTGCAAGAACACTTATCCTCTCTTGAGCGCTTTTGAGATATGGTGGGGATGCAGGTCAATATCAGCAAAACTAAAGTTATGGTTTCTCTAATAATAAAAAACAGCATCAACATGAGTTTTATTTCAATGGCAGTGTTCTTGAGGAAGTTGTGGAGTATAAATATCTCGGCATTGATTTCAACAAGCATCTAAGCTGGGCAGGTTGTAGAAATAAAAAGACTTTAGGTGGATGGAAGGCATTATATGCTCTTAAAAACAGGTGTCATCAAGCGAAGGTTTGGGATTGGAAAACTATTCAAACCTTGTTTGGTCTTCTTGTGTTGCCGGTTGTTCTTTATGGGTGTGAATTATGGGCCAGCAGCACTTCAATAGCACAATGGAAGCAAATCGAAGGAATCCAAAAGCGTTTGATCACAAGCAAATTTAAAATTAAAAGCACCGTCCCTTATGATATCATGCTAAGCGAAGTCCCTTATGATATCATGCTAAGCGAAATGGGCGCTGCCCCTATCAAGGCACTTGCTATGGTTCGCCTAATAAGCTATCTAAAAAGAATCGAAAAAATGGAAGGAGATAGATGGCCTAACGTCGTCTTTAATGATACATTGTGTAAACGAAAAAAGACGTGGATGCAACAAAACATCAAGTGGATGAGGAAATGGAATATCCAATTCAATGTGTGCCCCACAAATAACAAAGAAATAAAGGTCTTCGTTATGGAGAAATTTTACAAGAGAAATTGGGGAAATGGGATTGGAAGGAAGAAAATATATTATATCAATGAGTTCAACCCCGCACGTGATCAACTCCAAAAAGCGTACATAGGCGCCAACATTTCTTGGAGAGCTAAAATTCTTATTGCCCAGCTAAGAACCAACTCTCATCAACTCCGTTGTGAGACCGTGCGTTGGAAGAGGCCAAAGGAGGCTTGGGAAGAGAGAATTTGCATGTTTTGTAACTCTGGGAAAGTGAAAACCGAACATCACTTTATTTTAGAATGTGAAGCCTACAAGAACAGCAGAGATAAATTTGCGGATACGATATCGGATAGTTCTTGGCATAACATATTCAGCGAGGAGTACATTGAAAAGTTAGGTGGGCTCATCATCAGCTTGCACAGGAAACGAACCGAGTTACTGAAGTCTGCCTAGGTTGCCTTGCTGTCCCATAGGCTATGTTTAGCCTCGTGGACATAAAAATTTTATCTATCTATCTATCAACCTCAACAACGAATAGATCACTTGGAGGCCAAACACTAGATACAGTGCATTCTAGATATCACGATTCTTTAAAGGTAAATAAATGCAGATGCTCTAGATACTCTGATTAACCCTCTTTTCTATCACATAGTAAATAAATTCAATGGTCAGGAAATGATCACGTTATGTCAGGAAATAACCATGGCCTTAAAGAAATATGTAACAATAGAAATATCAAAATCCAATACATTTATCTAGGTCTCGGTTTTCTTCAACCTAGATAACTTCAGATAAAGAATTATCAAATGCAAAAAGAAACATAAGCCAAAGATGTGTTGTTCAATTTAAAAATGCAAAATTTCCAATATAAGAGCCAAGGACCAAGATAATAAAACAATACCAAAGTGAAACTAGTTTAGAAAAAATTATTAAACAAACTTCCCAAACAAAATGGTGTCCAAAAAGAATCCTCTAATTAAATGAAATGAAAATTTGGGAATAATAATAAAAGTAACTCCAATATGGTATCCAAAATGAATTTCAAAAATTTTAGAACAGTTACCTGTCAAGATAGTATCCAAAATGAATCCTCTCCAATCAAATCGAATGAAAAATCTGAATTGGAATTTTAAGACAACCAAAAAAGGTTCTGTATACTATATTTATAGTTTTGAGACCAATAATTTGAACAAAAATTTGAGCTCCCCATATCCAATAATGTGAAGGAAGATACTGGCTAAACGATAAAACTTCTCTAGTTCAGGCAATTTGTCAATTCAATGTATAGACTAGACATTATAAAATGTTAATTTTGTTTAAATGCCCAGCATACATGAAGTTGTCTCACTTGAGAATTTTATTATGATCAAGAGCAACCTGTACACCATGAGACAAACCGAATAAAACCAAGATCTACTTAACTACAAATCAACCAACCCCACATAAGACAAAGGGTCCATTTCAGTAAACTGAGACTACAAAATATAAATGATAGTAGCTCTGTCCTTAATTGACTCAATATACTCAGAAATTCTGAAAATCAATGCTTGATACACTGCATCCAAACCACATTCAACTTCAATCAGAACCAATCACAAGCTGCGAAAATTAAATAGTCAGAAAAGATAGTATAAAATTTCCATTGAACACGTCTGCCTTGTGCCTATATTGTTGAGAAAATGAGATTAATAATTTAATACAATAGATTGTAATTGGTGTATTGACATGTCCAAATTGTTCAGACAAACTGAATTTAACATCTTGAAACAAGAGCATCGGATTTCAACTATGGCAAAAACACATGCATACCTGAATACTCTGAGAAAGAGATTCCGGGTGAAATGCACGAGAAGCATCCATTAAAAGTTCATGCTGATCAATCTAATGATTGCAGTTAGAAAGAGCAATAATTCTTAGAATCAGAATCTTATCTGAACATTAATGGACTTCCAAGTTCTAACTTGAAGCAGGTCTCTAATTTACAGAGACACTTGAATCTGTGATTATCTGAAAGAAACGAAAGATTCTCATGTCCAGTTTTATAGATAGTTCATTCAAAGAGCATTTTATAGGTACTGAAATAAATCCACCCTTTTTGTCTGTCTTTATGTTTCATTAAAAAAACATCTAACCTCTGATCATGGATCTTATCGCGATTCACTGCTAGTACCAGATCTACTGGCCGACCCTTTACCAAGAGAAACAGAGGCCAATGATGAGGCCCATACTCTTGCATTTTTAGCACCTTCTTGGAAGTTCCTTGTCTTAGAGAGCTTTAAACGACTCCAAATTCTATTTAGATTGATCATGTGCAGGGCGTGCTTTAAGAAAGGTGATGCATTTTCACCCAAACGAGCCAAATTTAGATGCCACAAGTCCTCAAACTGGTAATGTTTGATCCGTATTAAAACTTTTGGGAAGAGATAAACAAGAACTCTTGCGGTGAGAAAAAGCATTGCAAATATCAAGTAAGGCTCCTGCTGAAGAAAGTGTTCTTTGCTTTGACCATAACCATCACCAAAATGGCTACTGAAGCTACTTCTATAATCCTTTGCCAGATAGTCAGAATTGATGGGCTCAATACCTGCAGATTGAAAAACTACAATTTGGTAGACAAATTTACATAAAATGGTGATTTCAGCATAATGTCAGAAATCAGATATACCTGTAATCTTTTTATAGAAAAGCACAAGGGACTTAAGATCTCTTGATCCATGATAGTGCACCCTTGATGTCTGGTTCTGTAGAAACAGGTATGGGAAACTGTGAACTCCATTCCTCGAAAGCACACTGAGAATTTGAAATGGTTCAGAGAAATTACAAATAATTTATATACTAAAAACAACACAGAATATCACCAAATGGAAAATATACGAAGTTATCGCAATGCAGATTACTTTTGACTGAAAGAGCAGACCCAAATCCTCTGGAAAACCAGAAAAAAATTCAGATCATTCTAGAGCCAGAAAATAAATCTTTCCATACCTAGGCATGACAGCTGACTCCTCAATGGCTACGTGATGTATGTTAGGAAATAATGATGATAAAATATCAAACAAGGATCGACACGTCTTCGAAAACGGACACCATGAAGCATGGAACAGCATTGCCCTGTAGCCGCCATTATACCGCAAAAACTCCAAGGTTCTCTCCAGTGAGACATCATCAACCTTCAAAACGCAAATAAGAAAGAGTGTAAGTTTATTCCTCTTTATCATGTACCATAAAGTTAATAGACTGAATAAGCAATAAAATGAAGGCAGATGCAAAAACCATGAGAAGAAAAGATGAACAAGACATTTAGAGAGAAAACCTCCTAGAAAGGCTAATCGAAGAAATACTTGAATTATCAAGGTAAGTGATTCTCTCATGTAACTTCTGTAGAACTTAAATACACGAATATAGATGTTACCAAAATTATTATGTAGTTAGAAAGATATAACAAATGGGCTCTATACAGCTTGAAAGATAAAGAAATTCGTACAGGATACACCCTAGACTACCTAGGACCTGATGGAAGCCCTCCTTGCATATTAGATAATACAGTAGCATTGAAAAATGATGCAAGAGCATCCGAGGTGTAAAAGCAAAGACTTGCACTCAAAAAAATATTTTCATTTATGTCTGTTTTGTTTTGTAGATTTTCAAATAAACCATCATGCTCTAACCACAAGAGACAATTCGTGCTCCTAAAACACATTCTTGTTCCAATCACCGTTCCAGAAAATAAGAGTTTCAGAAAGTAATTTTCCTATGTGGCACCGCAAAGCTTCCAAATTGATTAGCACATCCTGAAGTTACATTCCATCGCGCGACATCATATCTATGGGTTTGCCCTTTGGTCAATGCAACGTGATTCTTCAAAGTATTTAAGGAAGACTCCATTTAGGTGTGCAGCAAACATTTGAACTTCACAACAACACTTGAAGACACATTCAAGTGTATTGTTTCTAGGGAGGTTCACAATTAAGACAGTGTTGAGTTGAAATGCTTACATCTTATTGCATTCATCTCAGGTGGGTCCTTCTACATCTTTCATTGTAAATTAAGAATCGTACCACCTTGTTAGTCAGTGCAAAACATTTTATTTGCTTTCACCAACTATAAAAGCGCCATTCACTCTACATTGGAAGGGAGCCATTAAGTAAGAAGAGTCTTTCTACATCTTTCATTGTAAACTGAGCATCGTACCACCTTGTTAGTCAGAGCAAAACATTTTATTTGCTTGCACCAACTATAAAAGCACCATTCACTCTACATTGGAAGGGAGCCATTAAGTAATCTAAGAGAGTCTAGTGGTAATTTGAAGAGCATCAGCTCAGTAGAATGTAATTGAGATCACATACTGATTGTTCCCATAAAGGCTAACACATCATTCTATTGTAAGCCCTTGCAGCTAATCTGAGGTAATTTGCATAAGATCCAAAAGTCAAGATGACTACAGAAAGAGAGGGTAGAGATTCAAGTGCCGATAAATATTGCTAGATGGATAGAAGATATGTTTGAAATGATGAGGAATGTTTAGATCTGATTGCATGTTGTTAAAGAGGATAGAAGAAAGAGATCATAAGTTATAACCATAGATATGATGACTGGTGATAAAGAAAATGAAAGAAAAAGAACAATACAAGAAACGCACCAGCTATTGAACCAATTGTGAAAGAAGATGAACATACAAATGAAGTAGAGATGCTTAGAGCTATTTTAAAATTTGGTAAGAGAGTTCAAGTTCATAATGTTAGCTATTTTGGTAGTTTGAATCCAAAAAAATTGATTGATTAGATAAATGATCTGAAAGAATAATTTGAATATGAGGAAATTTCATATCCTGAAAGGATTAGATTTGCTGATACAAATTTGAAAGGACATGCTGCAATATGGTCAAGAGATGTACAATTGTAAAAAAAAAGAGAAGGAAAGATAGAGAATGCCAACAAATTATAAGTTAGAACAACTCAAAAAATAACAAAAATTGAGGCAGAAAGAGAAGAAAGTGAGATTATATTAAATTATATAGAATAATGATTGAGAAAAGGTGGCAAGATACATAGTAAAGTTCATTCAGAACAGTGGGCATAATACGTAGGGTTGGATATAGTGAAGTTGATTGAGAAAAGGTGGCAAGATACATAAATGAATTGAGAAGATTTATTCAAGAAGAATAGAGCATGGTAAGTTTGCTAACAGTTGAAGAAGCATGCAAATTTGCATTGAACATGAGAGAGAAACTAAACAAATGATCTGAGATCAAACAAAATAGCAAAGAGGGAGATATGGTAAATTCTAGAAAGAAAACATCAAGGCAGTGTTGGAAGATCTTTAATGAAGATACTGAGGCAAGAGTAAGTGACAATTCATACCACAATGAAAGAATTGATGATATCAATGAAGCAGAAGAAGATATGACAAAGGCAATGGAAGATCATTCCAAGGAACTTATTTCAAATGTGGAACAGAAAGACTTAGGGCATTTGAATGTCCCCAAACTCAAGGAAGTAATACCATAAGATTAAAAGAAAGGGTGTAGATGATGAATCAAGTGAATCACAAAGACTAGTGAATGTACTAGAAAGAGGTGTCATTGATAATGATGAGAGTTTTGTAGAGCCCTAATCGTGTAGATAGAGATGAATCAATGCAAAAAAGAAATTTGTTCAAGATAATATGTAAGATTGAAGGTAGGTATCATAAAGTTATCATTGATAGTTGTGATATAGATAATCTAATGTCAAATGAAATGGTTCATAAGTTGATGCTGAAAATGAAAGAACATCAAAGTCTATAAAATTTCAAGGCTACAAATAGAATATAAAAGTGCTGGTGAGTAAGAAATGTCAAGTTCAGAATAGGGACATACCACAATGAAGTGTTATGCGATGTTATTCCAATGGATGTATGCCATTTGTTGCTAGGAAGATTATGGTAATATGATAAGAAAGCTATGCATGATGGTGGAAAAAATACTTGAATTGTGATGAAAGATGGTGGAAAAATATTCCAACTCTATTGATAGAAAGTAATAGGAAAATATGTGGAATGCAAGAATTTGTTTGGTGGATGGTAGAAAGTTCTAAGATGGCCTAAAGCATAAAAGTTGTGTTTTGTTTTGATTCTTAGAGTATACGGTAGTGCAAATGAACGAAAGGAGCTCTAGACAAAAATGTCAAAAATTTACCAATCAAACAATATGTCAAATGGATTATCCCCTAAGTTGCCGGTTCGAATTCAGATTCAGAGTCGGGTTCGAGATAAGGGTTCGAAATACGTTCAAAATTATTTTGGGGTGGGTTTGGGTTTGTTTTGGGTTCATTTGTACAAAAACATATGTTTTTTTTTTTCTTTTGTGTGTGTGTGTGTGTGTAATAAGTTCATACATGCTAATAGTAAAGCAACATAGCAAAATACACCACCATATCTATGTTTCAGTTCAATAGGATATTAATTGCATCATTTAGCCATACATACAACATGATACACTTGCTTGGTCACATGCATGGAACATATTTCCAGATAAAGGGGACGGTTTGAGAATGAAAGGAATCATCAAAAGATAAGTGCAGTTATCTGAAATTTTTATGTTGTATCGGTTAGAGGATTTCTAACCAAGCTAGATCAAAAGTTAAGAATCATATTTTAAGCCCTGGATGCAAAGATATCATAGCGTTTTTAAAGAAATTCCTTTATAATCGTCAATTTGGATTTCACCTATTGTCAATTTGGATTTCCTCTATAAGCAAGTTATCCTTTTCAGTCACAAATGCACAAATGACATATGAACCATCCATTTTGACCTTTTCAGTGGTCACTTTTAGGGTTGGAGGGTCGAATAGACCAAATTAGGCAAAAAAACATTTTTTAAGGCCAAAAAAAAATGTTTTGAGACCAAATTCGGCCCGGGTTTGGCCGCTGGGCAGCAAATTCTTCCAAATTATGCCCGGATTCGTCTGACAGAATTTGCAGCAAATTTGTGGCTTTGTAGGCAAATTTGGGACGAATTTGACAAGGACCAGACTTTGTACAGAATTGAACCAGACTTTCAGGGTTGCTGGAGGGAATCTGGTAACTTAGATTATCCTCAATGAGGAGTATCAGTCTTCATAGGGACTTATGACGCAGTCAAGGATGGAGGATCCAAGAATGGATAGTCCAAACCTTGCAGCATTCAACAAACAACACAGCGGAAACCAAAACAACACAAGATATATCAACATGTCAACTTATATTCATATTCAGATTCAATTACATGCAACATGTCGGGCTATAAGGCCTTCCCGGTTATGGCCAATTACACCAACGAATACAATAAATCTCTCCGGATCAACATCTTCCAAACTAGCCTAGATCTGTGACACGCAGCAATCCGGTAGGAACACCAAGACGGATCTAAACTTGAGCTCGCAAGCCACCAAGCAATCTTCTTGTTTCCTAAGCCAACACTTAGCTACCAGCTTCTGCTCCCCCCCTACTTCTCTCTCAAACCCACTTAATTTATACAACTTTGCCACAAGTCGGCATTACAAATGAATTAAATCAAAAACACAAGTCGGCATCAAGAACACAACAGCCAACGCGTTATCCATCAGTTGGCATTTAGCGGTCATTAAATTTACATAGGAGAGTGAACCAATCTAGATTTAGGTCCCCACACCTCCAACGGTCGATCCAAAACTCGAGGAACGCAACCCCAAATTAAATGCACCAGTCGGCCAACCCAAACAATCAGAATAACCTTGTCGGTGATCAAGAACACCAAAAGACAGATCACACAGTGAGAGGCACAACCGAGCCGAACTCCACCGAACAGACACCACCGACAAGTATACTACCAAGCATAACACTACCGAGTTGAACACACCGAACATCTACCACCGAGCAGTGTATCTCCGAGTAGAATACCACCGAACACAGAACACCACCGAGTCCAGTCACCAAATCCATCTGTGAAGCAACACATCTTCCAACCAAGAACTACCACCAAAGTGACCAAGCAACTCAAGGCCCTAACCGAGCTTGCTACCAAAACCAAAACCAGACCAAAACATACTTTTGGTGACACAGGATTGCCAACTACCCCAGGATGCTCCTGCATCAATTTAATTCCAAGAGATAATTTGCCAAATTAAATTGCACATAGAATAGCAGCAACAAAGAATTAAGAAATAAACAGATAAGTGCAAATATTGTTGAAGAAAGGTTTAGTTAGAAAATTTCTGAGCCAATGTGTTGTATCAATAGTACTAGCATGAAAAAAAAAGAGGTGGAGAATGTATTTAGATTCTACAACAATTAACAAGATAGTTGGCATGAGTTTCCCATAGTCCATGAAGCTATCTAAGAGTGCTTTCAGTTTCAATAGTATGTATTTTTGTATTCATGTTTTGTATCACACACAATGAACCATCATCAAGAAGAGGGAACTTATTGTTTAGTAACTAGTCACCTTTAAAAAGAGATAGATGCGAGAAGGTGATAAGGGGACCGGAGAATAAAGGACAAAAAAGGAATAAAAGAGATAAAGCTAGCAGGGAGAAGGGGGAGAGATAGGAATAAATAAGATAAAATTAATTATTGATTCCCATTTCCAAGGATAGACAGTTTGATGGGCAAAACAAGATACTTCAATAAGAAAAATTTGAAGAGTGGTTCTAACTTCTCGCCATTGGAATTAGTGGAGAAGATGAATAGAAGAAAACATTCAAAAACAAAAAAGGATCATATAATGGTTGGTTAGGCACATTGAGTTGACTCCCAAACCTAACACATTTATGGGATTGATGAATACGGTATTGAAGTTATATTTGGGTAAGTTTGTGATAGCTTTTATGGACAACATCTTGATTTTCAATAAGACTAAAGGAGAACATCTAAAACATATCAAATTAGTATTGTAGAGACTGAAAAGAGAAGTTGTCAATCAATATCAAAGAAATTTATTTATTTAAGACGGGATTTGGTAAATTTGGGATATATAATTGTTGATGTGTGTTTTATGACCCACCAACATTAGAACAAAATATCGAGATGTCTTATCCTCTCTTGATCAAAATCGCTTGCGTGCTAAGATTGTGAAAGATCACACAACAGATTCCAAGGTTCCTTTCATGTCAATTCTTGACAGTGGATAAGCTTGATGATAAATGTGATTTGTTGTTAATCACGAGGGGCCTTACGTTTGCATTTACTCAAGCCGATTTCAGATGATGCAAGATGTGGGATCTATCGGAAGATATTGCGATAAAGTACTTTTTTGGGGGTTTTCAGAATATGAGGAAAGCAAAGGGCAAAGGGGAAAGGATTCAGAAATTTTGATCTAATCCCAAGGGACAAACTCCAGAATAACCAAGCTCTGCTTTCGTCGAGATAAACTACAACTACACGAGAACTGGTGCAATCTTCAGTGGGTTATGCACATGATTTTCATATCACAATGAACACCATCAAAACAAACAATGCACATTGAATGATAGAAGTTAAACATCCATAAAAGTGAGGGTTCAGGCTAACTTTGCACAACTTACAATCAGTAAACAATCAAAAGTATGAACCATGGAATTCATAAAAACATCATCACATTCTCCATTGAAACCAAAACACTTTATCTAACCAATCTAATCTAAATGAGGGAATAAGAGAACAAGCAAGCACTAAGACACATCAAGTGATCACCAAACTTCAATGAAAACTCTATAATTTTAGTAGCTCATAGCAACAATCTCAAAATTCAGTCCTTTACAAATGAGAAGTGAGGTCTTTACATAGGTCCCCGATTACAATGAATGGCCAGGATTGAAACAATAACCGATGGCCCAGATTTTGCCACCTCAGCCCTCATTAGGGTTAGGGCAAGAAAAAGGAATCTACATTAATGAGCGTGTCCACATGGACCAATAAGAAAGAGAATCTCCATCTTAGTGGGTAATAAATGCACACTATGCTTGCCCATTTCACAGGAGAGTGGGGCGACATGAATGCCCACTATGCATAACCACTGCATTTAATGCATCTCTGCCCAAAATAGCCTACGTTTGACCTTGTCATTTGAATGCCTCGAATTTGCCCAACACTATTTCCAACTCGTCCACACGGACACTTGGCGTTGATTCCTGTTTCAAATCTAGTAGTGTAATCTCTCGTTCAGATTTTCTCAAGTTGTTCTCCCAATCCGACAATAAGTCTTGGGTTGTGTGCATGACAATTGAGAAAATGGAGAAGTTCTCAAAGTCATCCCTAGCAAAGGCGTTTAGCTGAAAAAACTCTCCCATTTTCCCTTTTAGGTTTCTACTGTTATTTCATTCTCAGCCATCTCTGTGATAACAATGACGCAATTGTGTTGGAGATCCCCTGCTGCATATTCTCGGCTACCCTCTTCAATCGAGTGGACTCCTTGGTGAAATGTTCAAACATTTCCTTAGCCATGATCACCACGCTATACCCCCGAGCAAAGTCTTATGCTTCCCCTTCCTTGATAACTCCACCATCAATCAATATTTGTATAGGAGTCTCCACCAAACCTTGCTAGTCTGAGATCACCTCATCCTGATAAATACGCTTATCCTCCCATGACTCATCCATGCAATGTATCCTGGAAAGGACGACCGGTGCCATGTCATGAATTTGCACCAAGTCCTCAGCATGCCTGCATGCCTCATTCTGAAAGCCCTCTATCCACACTTTTGCACCCTAAGCAATCCATCTGATCCTGTCCATACCCTCTACTAACTCAAGGGGAAGTACAGAAGGAGGAACAAAGGTTGGGCCTTCTTCTCTCACTAGATGAGGTAAGTTGTTTATATACTCACACAAGGCCTTGATCTCACCATTCTGCCTTTGATATTTTCCTTCTAGTTTTCTCATCTTGTCTTTCATTGCCATGCAGAATCATCACACTCTTCCATAACCTTCTCTCGGGAGGCGCGGCCTACATCAAACTCTATCACGTTGTACTCATCCAAAGTAATGGCAAAAGTTTGCTTCAGTCATCGAAATGAGTTGGATGTGAATGTTGTCTTTAGATAGATATCATCTAGATCTCTATTTCCTCTCATCTCCACATTTGGTCATTCATTCTATCAAGGAAAATGGCAATCGAATAATGTTTTCTCCGTGCCAAAGTTGCCTTATGTTTGCCGTCTAAAATCACTAGTCTTTTTCATTTGCGGGCCTCTCATTGTCGTTCATAGAGACTCCTAGTATTTAATCTTATTTTTCCTTCAACCGTGATTATTATCCTCTTTCCCCTCCTAGTTTTTTATTATTCCTCATTTTATACTTATGCGGAGGGAGATATAGTAGCGACCTTTAAGGTCGTGGCCCTTCAAGCCAATACTCACGTCTCCTAGCCGCATTTAGCTTGGCTTCCTTATATTATAAGTTTTATTATACGTTTTAATTTTACATTATGTTAATGTATAATGTTCATATTTGGTATATGTATATTTATATGTAATAATATTTATATATGTTTAATGTATATTAATAATATTTTATATATGTTTCAAATTATATAAATTTTAGATTATATATATATATTGAATTTATTTATATATTAAAATATTTCAATTATATAATATCATTTATTTATTTGTTCATATTTATATTTTAATATTATTAATTTATTTAATAAGTTTTTTGTTGTTACTATTATTTATTTAAAATTTTATTATTTTAATTATTATTTATTATTAAATCTTATTTCAAAATGGGGACATTACAGTCCGCCCTTTCAAAAATTGTTTGTCCTCAAGCAATGTGAACCTATCGTGTAACTCCGATATCCAACCCAATGACCCTGAAATGGTAATTTCAACTTGAGGTTAGAACTGCAATACATTCACAAAATATAAACTTATCAACTTAAAATATTTCATCATATTATTCAATTTAAGAACAATTCAAAAAGATAAAGCTTATCTTGATTTGTTGAAGCACTTCCTTTCTCCTTTGTTAAGTCTTGACTTGTTCCATGATGAGTCTCGATGAATAATCCTAATCCTTAGGGAGAGTTCATAATCAGGTTCCATGCCTCCTCAGGGAGGACTCCTTGGTGTTCTAGCTGCCTTATATGGCCAATCTAGAATGGTCCTCAAGCTATGTTTCCATCTTATTACTGATCTTCTCCTCCTAAGACATAATGGATATCCTTTACTTGGTATATTCATCGTTATGATCCTTGGGAGAGACTTTATCTCTTCCCAAGCCTCTATGGATATCCCTTTAGGACATATCCATCTTTATAGTCCTTGGTAGAGACTTTATCTCTTCCCAGGCCCTATGGATATCCCTTTAGGAAGTATCCATCTATAATCCTTGGGAGAGACTTTATCTCTTCCCAGGGCTTTATGGATATCCCTTTAGGACGTATTCATCTTTATAATCCTTGGGAGAGGCTGTATCTCTTCCGAGGGCCTTATGGGTGTCCCTTTAGGACGAATCCATCTCTATAATCTTTTGGAGGGACTTTATCTCGTCCCAGGCTTCTATGGATATCCCTTTAGGATGTATCCATCTTTATATCCTTAGGAGAGACTTTATCTCCTCATAGGCCTCTATGGATATCCCTTTAGGACTATCCATCTTTATAATCCTTGGGAGAGACTTTATCTCTTCCCAGGCCTCTATGGATATCCCTTTAGGACTATCCATCTTTATTATTCCTAGTAGAGACGTTATCTCTTACCAGGCCTCTATGGATATCCTTTTAGGACTATCCATCATTATAATCCTTGGGAGAGACTTTATATCTTCCAAGCCTCTACGAATATCCCTTTAGGATGTATCTGTCTCTATAATTCGTGGTAGAGACTTTATATCTTTCTAGACCTCTATGGATATTCCCTTAGGATGTATGTACCTCTATAATCCTTGGGAAAGACTTTATCTCTTCCCAAACCTCAATGGATATCCCTTTAGGAAGTATCCATCTTTATCCTATATTTCTCCCTTCGAATCAAGCCCAAGAGCACGAAATGAACATCCAATCATTCGGCCTCTTGGCCCCACTTAGGGGTTGGCATACTTGATGGGGGGTTTTAGTGCTGCTGCTGCTTCCTTCGTTGTGACCATTAGCATCTACAATAAATCAGTCTTTAATTCTCCGTCTCATTTGTACTAAAGACTATATAAGTCTGATTATATAATTGCATATAAATCTGGTTTATATTCTTCAAATGTAATTGCACAAACGCTTTATGACTGATTTATCTTTTCTCTCTTTGGATTGTGAATGATTTTTGTATAACTTCTTTAACCCTGCAATATGGCAGGGTCATGCTCTGATACCACTGTAATGTCCCCAGTCCAATCCTATTGCGTTTGGGACTAATTTATTAACCTTCAATTGCAAGAGAATTCTTTCTATCTAAAACTGGTACACAATTCTTTTATTTTCCTCAATCATGTGTATGATTTGCAAATGAGTATAACATTGATATCCTTACTTTAATGAATCAGACAACGTAGAAATTGATCACAACCCAGATCTGCTAGTTCAATATGCAAGAGTTTTGTTGTCAGAGAATGATTCAGATATATTTCTCCAACCTGACTTTGATAAACAAACCCCTTCCAATATCGATAGAATTGACTTGGAGAGAGTTATCTCAATCAAACAAATATTGATTATATGAAATGCTTGGAATAATGGGTGTAGTTATATGTACAACTATATCTGCTCTTAATTAAATGGAATACTTCAGACAAGGGACAAAATTATATATTCCACTATATCAGTTATATTGACCAGCCAATAATGACGGAAGAAATGCGAACAATCTCAGTGAAACAAATCTTCCTAGAGAGCGATATTGGAATGAGAATGAGTTTGATATAAATGCTACTTGAATGGTATCATTCTGAGTTATGGCAATAGTTGGCTTCGGTCACCGAAATGAGTTGGATGTAAATGTCTTTAGATGGATATCATCTAGATCTCTATTTCCTCTCATCTCCGCGTTTGGTCATTCATTCTATCAAGGAAAATGACAATCACATACTGTTTTCTCCGTGCCAAAGTTGCCTTATGTCTGCCGTCTAAAATCACTGGTCTTTTTCATTTGCGGGCCCTCTCTCATTGTCGTTCATAGAGACTCCTGGTATTTAATCTTATTTTTCCTTCAACCGTGATTATTATCCTCTTTTCCCTCCTAGTTTTTTATTATTCCTCATTTTATACTTATGCGGAGGGAGATAGAGTAGTGACCTTTAAGGTCGTGGCTCTTCAAGCCAATACTCACATCTCCTAGCCGCATTTAGCTTTGCTTCCTTATATTATAAGTTTTATTATACGTTTTAATTTTACATTATTTTAATGTATAATGTTCATATTTGGTATATGTATATTTATATGTAATAATATTTATATATGTTTAATATATATTAATAATATTTTATATATGTTTCAAATTATATATATTTTAGATTATATAAAGATTTTATATATATATATATATATAGAATTTATTTTTATATTAAAATATTTCAATTATATTATATCATTTATTTATTTGTTCATATTTATATTTTAATATTATTAATTTATTTATTAAGTTTTCTGTTATTATTATTATTTATTTAAAATTTTATTATTTTAATTATTATTTATTATTAAATCTTATTTCAAAATGGGGACATCACAGAGCACAAGGAACTACTCACGTGCAACAAGGATCAATCCACGGAAGTAGTCAACAAGGAGCCACATAAATTCAACAAGTAACAGTTCAAGTACCTATACAAGTAGCTACACATGTAGTTGTTCAAATTCAAGTTCAAGCAATGGCACAACAGTAGCGTCCGCAAAATGCATCACCTCTTGCAACATTTCTTGCTTATCATAATATGTCAAAGAATCCTAAGCATTTACATTCCAAATTCTTTGTCAATGATGTCAATCACATTGAAGATGAACATATCAAGATTTTTTAAGACGCTCTCCAAAACAGAAATATTCAGGAAGATGTTGCTTGCAGACTGTTTCCCTATTCACTCGGCGAGGAAGCATTTTATTGGTACATCAATCTGCCTACTAATTCAATCTCATCTTGGCAAGAAGTGAAGGACGCATTCCTGGGAAAGTTTAGATTGTCGATCACCCCAGCTGAGTGCATAGACAAATGAGATAAGTAGACAAGAACGTGAACCGATTGGGGCCTTCAATAACAAATTCCAGAGAGCTTATTCAAGGTTGCACGATCCTTACCGCATAAGTGATGATGTAACACGACCAATTTACTAAGCAGCTTTGGATTGCTTCACTTCCATGTTTGTTCAATAGACACAACTGCCTCCTGCCAATTTGCTACAAGCATATGCAGAGGCTGAGAGAGTTAGTTCAATATCACCAGCAACTGCTACTAGAGCGCCTAGTTACTTTGGGAATCCTAACGCATTGAATCAAGGAATGTTGAACTACGCTCATGTTAACAATCTTGTTCCTACTCCTCCCAATCAATTAGTGCCGCATCCAGGAGCTCCTATGTCTCAAGCAATGCAAGCACAACCTGTTTATCTCTAGAACACGACAACTTCAACAAGAACTCAAGAAGAAAGAGATGAGATTAAAGATTTGATAGAACAAGTGAAGAAGTTGTCCACTGAGGTCACTTACCTTAGAAATCAAAATAATCAACTGCAAAATCAACAAAGAAATTATCAGTCACATCAAGGCAACAATCAAGGATATTAAGGAAATCCTCCTGCACATCATGAAAATCATCAAGGACACAATCAGGGATATCAAGACAATAATCTCGGCTATAGAAACAACAATCAAGGTTATCAAGAGAACAATTCTGGGTAACGTAATAGCAACCAAGTACACCAAAGAAGATCGTGGAACACAAACCCAAAAAATGGTGGTGTTCCCTCGCCATTAGAGAATCCACCAGCTTCCAAAAGCTGACCTGCAAATAAAGTTTTCCTAGCAGAAGCACTGTTGTCTAGATGGTGTAGGTTACATGAGACAAATCAACACTCTGAATTACAGTGTCAAGAATTTCAAAGGGTTGCCGATATTTTAAGGGAGAAGTAAGAAACACTAGGACACCTTAAAACCCTCCTACTGGGTATGAGATAGTACCTTCACCAAGGTACGAACAGGTGTTGGTCTTTGATGATTTCACATTTCCTCCTGATTCCCAAGATTACATGCCCGTATAGACTAATTAGAAATTCCCGCCTGCATCAGCAAATGGCCTTGTGGAGGCGCCTGTGTATCAAGTTCCACCAAGAAATCAACCTCCACACGCATCCCCAAATGAACCACTGCATAGAAATGGTTATGTTTTTCCTCCACTCTACAACAATGTCCTAGTGGAAGGAACGAATGAAGTTCAAGCATATCAACGGACAACTAGGAATGCCCCGCCAAAGACATATCAGAGGAATTACAGAAATCAAGAGCCATTAACAACATCTACTACAAATTATTTCTCGACGCCCCCACATCCCAATGCAAGCAATATTCCAAGTCCTCTAAGAGACTTGCCCAAGTATCAACAATCAGCTAATTCACAAGGAGAAAGAAGACAACATGTTGTGACAAATGCTCTGCAAAATGAAAGAGGGCAACCTACTGTATAGTCTACTGGTCAACAAGGAGAACAAAGACAGAAAGAAAATCCTGCTAGGGAGGAATTCAAGAGGTTGAACTCTTATGTATTATAAGAATTCAAGAAGATCAAAGTTAGTTTGCCATTATTTGAATTGATGAAAATTCCAGAGATTAGAGAAACGTTGTTGGGAAGTTTGAATGATGCTCCTCCAAAGATCGATTTCCAAGGTGCATCACACATTCCTAGAAGTGCACCCAGCAATCTTCAGTCCAGTTTTGCACAAAATACCAATATTGTCAGAGATGTGCAGCCAAATGCACCTAATGTACCCCAAAATGCTCCAAGCTTCCTTAGAATGGTACAAAAATTTCTTGATGATCAAAGGGCTACAACAAATGACATGCAGCAAAGTGACCCTACAGAGGAGATAAATAGAATTATGGATGCTACGAAAGAACAAACAACAATGCAAAATGGAAATAACATTCAAAAAAACATGAAGAATGAAAAATTTCTGAGAATGCGGAAGCCGGTGGTTTTCTATCAAGGAAAAGAGTAGACTGCCCCTTTCCTCATATCAGTTAGAATTTTTGGGAAAATGTTGCATAACTGCTTAATTGACTCTAGTGCATCCAGTAATGTAATGCTTCTGGCTATATGTAGAAAATTGGCATTAGTTTCAAAGCAAACAGACAAGTGACGCAGCTGGATAAAACCAAAGTCCCAGTTGTGGGAAAACTGAATAACATTTATATGCAACTGGCTTCAGAACCACAAGTTCAAAGTTGTATTGACATATCCGTGGTAGACATTCTGGAAGGATACGGTATGTTGTTGAGTCTAGATTGGTCGAGAAAGTTGAAAGGATACATAGCCACTGACTTCTCACATATGTGGCTACCATGGAAGGGAATCTCAAATCAGATAAGGATAGAGAACACACCCAGGCTCCGAATGTTGATAGCTGAATATGGCAAAGATAATGAGATCATGTTCATGGAGACAAGCTTGGGATCATATGTGCCCAAAACGGGAGAAATTTTGATGCTACAAGGTTTCAATCAGGGAATTTGTCCAGAAGTGATACCCAAGTTCACTAAGACACTGGTTGATAATAATCAAAGCCACCTCTGAATATAGGAATGTTTGAAAACTTTGGAACTTTGTCCTAAAAAGTGTTAAGCAAGAAATTGAGTTGGGTAAAGATGCTTACATTCAGAATTTGTTACTACCCAACTGGTGCAGAATCCATAATGCTTTCCATTCAGAAATTTCATGCACAATGTGCAAAGCTGCAATTGAACAAGTATCAAAGATGGTCCCATGAGCATCATTAATGAGAAATATTGAAGAAATTATTAATGTGGCAAATCCAACACAAGTAGCAACTCCAATGCCACAGCATAAAGAAGTTGAACAAGTTAAAAAGCAAAATTCTCAAGAACATAAGAAAGAGACTGAAGAATCGTGAGCTAAATCTTCCAATGCACAAACAATTAATCAAGCACGGACACTATCATTTGACGGATCCAAGTCGAAGAAAGGAAATGGAGCGGGCATTGAGCTGGTCAGTCCAACTGGAGAGACTTATTTAGCAGAACACAGATTAAAGTTTCCATGTACGAACAATATTGTTGAGCATGAAAAATTAGTTATTGGATTGCTACTTGTTATCCAAAACGGTGCCAAGATCTTGCATGCGCGTGGAGATTCAGATATAGTAGTTGGGCAAGTTAGGAAACGGTACACATGTCATGATAAGAGGTTGGGTCGCTATCGCAACAGAGTGTGGGACTTAATTGAAAGATTTGACACTTTCAACATCAAAAGAATATGTCAGGTGTGCAATCTGATAGCAAACTCACTAGCTTAATCTACGAGTCCATTGGAACCCCTAGCCATGGATTGTGTGAAGAAATTCACAAATGAGTTGACTTCAGTGCCCTTGGTTCCTGAAAATATTACAAATTTCCAAGTTTTTGAAGATGATAAACACATCCTTGATTTCCTGACAAGTTCAAGGGTATTTGAGGCTCAAGTCATTGATGAAGGAGAAGTACAACAAGCACACAATTTGAGGTTGATGAGATAATGAATCTAAGGACAAATACCATTCCCAAGGGAATGATAGAGCTAGAAGGAATTTTCGACTCCGACAGATTGAGCGCTCTCAAATATCAGATGACTGAAGGAGGGGAATGTGAAAAGGTATAGGAACAGAAGAACAAATCAAGAATGTTTTTATTGGCAAAGTATGCACTCCTGAAGAGAAAGAGGGCATCATGAAGCTTATGAGGGAATTTCTAGATGTAATTGCTTGGGGATATGAAGATTTGAAAACCAATGATACTTCCCTCATCACACATACAATTCCACTCAAGCCAGATAGTAAACCATTCCGACAAAGGCAGAGACCAATTAATCTATTGTTGGAACCATTGATACATCAAGAAGATAAGTAGCTTCTTTCAGCAAGGATCATTTTCCCAGCCAGACACTCAACATGGGTTGCCAACCTGGTTCCAATTAGAAATAAGATTGTGCATGGATTTCCCAAATCTTAACAGAACTTCAGAAAAGGACAATTATCTGGTGCCATCCCTGGACAAAGTGATACAGATAGTGAACGGATCTCAGATGATGTCATTTTTAGATGGTTATTCTAGAATTTGTCCATCAAAATAGTATTCATTGTTGTCATTACCCTTAGTATTAGACTAGAATTTCTGAACCCTTTCCCCTTTGCTTTCCACATATTTTGAAAACCCCAAAAAAGTACTCTATCGCAATATCTTTTGATAGCTCCCACATCTTGCATGATCTGAAATCAACTTGAGTAAATGCAAACCTAAGGCCCTCGTGATTAACAGCAAACCACATTTACCATTGAGCTTATCCACGGTCAAGAACTGACATAAAAGGAACCTTGGAATATGTTGTGTGATCTTTCGCAATCTTAGCACGCAAGCGATTTTGATCAAGAGGGGATAAGATAGCTCGATATTTTGTTCTACTGTTGGTGGGTCATAAAACGCACATCAACAATAACCTCAACATGTGGTTGAATTGACAAAGAAAAAATCTACGCAATACTTGATTGACCTAAAGTAGAGAATGTTGTAGAGGTAAAGTTTTCATGGACTGACTAGCTTTTATAGGAAATTCATTAAGAAGCTCAATAGCATTAGAGAAAATGTAAGTGGACAGCAAAAAACCACAAAAACTTTATGTTATTGAAGAAGGTTATACAACAACCAATGTTAGCATTGTCAAAGACTTGATAAATCATTCCAAGTCAAATGTAATGCAAGTGGTATTGCAACAAAAACAATGGAAAGTCAAGAAGGTGGATCAATAACATACTTCACAAAAAGTTGAATAATGAAAGGAAGAGATTTTGTATATGATAAGAAATTTTATACCATAAGTCAAGCACTGAAGACGTGGAAACATTTTTTGTTGCCTAAGGAGTTTGAGTTGTAAGCAAATCATCAACCATTATGGTACTCAAACCACCAAAGTAAGTTGAACCAAAGACATAAGGTGGATTGAATTTATGCAAGCCTATTGTTTTGAATTGAAGAATAGGACTAGAAAGTCAAATAGAGTTGCAAATGCATTAAGTAGGAAAGAGAATTTACTAACTGAAATAAGGGTTGATGTAATTAGATTTGAAGAGATGTGTTAGTATGAATATGTGTAATGCCCCCTTCCTAATTTGCCATAGAATCACAATTGCAACAAATTAGGGTTAGCGTTTCATCTTACCAAGTAAATATTTCTTTAAATAATGGTATCCTAGATTTGAATCCTGCAACCATAATATAAGCAACACGTACATACATACATATATATTCAAACTTCCAATCATTAGGGTCACATCATATTCATATATTATCAATAATATTATACAAGCACATTAGGGTTTGGAGGAAGAAACATGATAGCTCCGCCCGAAGCCACTTTTACACTAAACCCAAGAGTGAATGTCTACCAAATCCCTCTTGGCTTACTTAGTGGGTTGCGTGTACCTACTTTCCCTATCAATGTCTCATTCCTAAAGACAAGTGCCATCATTGCGGAGTTGGACGGAGGTCGTAAGGGGGTTTCTTGGTTCTTCTATGTAAGTGTCATCTTGTTCCTAGGAGCTACTTATATGGTCAACTCTAGGGTGGCTTACTTACATAACCCTCCTCTTATACCGCACACCCTTCCTTCAAGATGGGTTTTAGACAGTCGAGCATATTTTATATTCTATCATATGAACATACAATTAAGCATTATCTATTATGCATAAGCAACATGTGTATATAGGGCATATTTTATATTCTATCATATGAACATACAAAAATTATGCATTATCTATTAAGCATAAGCAACATGTGTATATAGGGCATATTTTATATTCTATCATATGAACATACAATTAAGCATTATCTATTATGCATAAGCAAGATGTGTATATATACCACAATTGATTGTAAGAAGGAAAGTGTTGAGAAGGGCAGATCTGAAATAATATCAGACTGCTCTATTATGCCTGGTCTGAAGATTAATGTATTGCTGCTAGACTTCTATGAGTCGATCTTAGAATTATCTGTTCTTATGTTGAGTGCTTCAATCTTTCTTGACTGATCTTCCTTCGTTGATGTTTTGTAGCTTCTGTCAGATAAATCCTATGAGACTATTGAAAATATATATATATATATATATATATATATATGTGAGATATAATATATATAGATATATATCTAAAATAGTATTAGGAGAAATTGTGTGTGTGTGTGTGTGTGTGTGTGTATATTTGTAGTTACATAATCAATTATCATTATATTAATCTCATAATAATGAATAGACATGTCCCATCATGGGACATGTCCCTCCTAGCCTCATTCTCAATATAAATGAAAGAGAGATTGCTGCATTTGGAAAACATATACAACATAGAGTGCTATTACATTTGCATCTATCCTAAAACTAAACATCCTTGATGAACAATATTGACTTGGCTGATTTTTTTTGGTCCGCTAAAATGTCTCTTGTGCTGATTGTACTTCAGTAAATCCGTTAATGGATGACTAGAAATTCGATCTACAGTTTCTTAATTTCTTTTATCATAATCATTTCTCCTTCAATCTAAAGAATATCTTCCTTTGTGCGATTATGCTTGTGTGTTATCTTCCTTGACGTGATTATGTTGCTCAGTTGATCCCCCTTGCTTCCATAGCAGCCTTCTTCATTTATAACCCATCGTTCCTTTGAAGATAGGTGACCTTTGATAGTGGTTGTCTCTTGTGAAGAGACATGCCTCCTGTTTAACAATTTGTCTTCTTCCTTTAATCGCACCTTTTTCATGTTTTGTAAACAACTTTAATTACCTCATAGGGTCATTGTTTATTATTACTTGATCGCTATTTATTATTGCTTGATCATTGTTTATTACTAAGTTACCGGTTCGGGTTCGGGGACAGGAGCGAGTACACGAGCTCGGTGCGTGGGTGCAAGAAAAAAAAATTAGGGGTTTGGGTGTGTATGTGTACGTGTGTGTATATATGCATTATATATACAAAAAAATAAGAGATATACAGAATTGTAAAACTAAATCATTTCATAGTCCTGGGTGCACCCAGGTTCGTGCTGGATGCGCCCGAGTTCGTGTTGGGTGCGCCCGGGTTCGTGTTGGGTGCGCCCGAGTTCATTTTGGGTGCGTCTGTGGATCTGTGTTGGGTGTGCACGGGTTCGCACACCTGCAAACCCGTGCGCACCCAGCATGAACCCACAGACGCACCTGCACCCGGTTCAGGGCCTATGGGTACAAACCCTACAACGTACTTTATTATAACTTGATTGTTGTTCATTATTACTTTTAATCAGTGGTTTATATGCAGGGGTCTCTTCCAAGGCAGGGACATGACATCATCCTTCAATGCTGGTCAATTACCTTTGCTATTAGTAATCAGCCCTTCAAATTATGATAGATGTCACTTTAGTAGTGGGAGGCATGACAAATCATTAAATAAGATTTAAATGTTTTTATAACTGAATAAAGTTATGAATGTTGTCATTTTCGCTTATCTAAAATAGGAGGATGTTTTTAGGAAAAAGAAGTTTTGCATGAGACTTCAACTTGATTACATGTTTGTAGGCATTTTTGAATGTGATAGCGGCAAACTAATACCTTGAAATTGCTCATTACTACACAAGCACACAGGAGGACGAGGAAGCATTAATATCTTTATATAGAGGTCTTTATGCATCTCCAAGGGATATCTCTTTACAAATTATTGGAGAGGGGAGGATTTCCCATCAATTGGCTGGATTTGCCTCTCTAAGATTTGTTTATGCTTGTGCAACTATAGCTAATCTAGAACATATAAAATGAGTGTGTATGTATTAATGAAATAGCTCATTACTACACGAGCACACAATTGGGTGAGGAAGCGTTAATATCTTTATATAGAGATCTTTATGCATCTTGAAGGGATATCTCTTTACAAACTATTTGAGAGGGGAGGATTTCCCATCAATTGACTAGATTCGCCTCTAAGATTTGTTTTTGCTTGTGCAACCATTGCTAATCTAGAACATAGTGTGTGTATGTGTGTTATAAAAAAGAATCCTCTCTTAATCGGACAATTTGATGCCATTAATATCAAAGATGCGTGGACACAGATACGGGTACGGTATTCGATACAGATATGGCTATTTTTTGAGACCTCCAATTTGGATATGGCATTAATAAAAAACACACATATTTACCATAATTTCCTAAGATATTAAAGAAGATTTTGGTTACTACAAAAGCAATGGGGACACATAATTGCGACATGTTCCAAAATACTATATTTAAATATAGTTTTATTATTATAACAATATTCAAATACATTAATAGTTTGGTAAAATCACGTGCTATCAAAAATATCATCATTGTTCTCATGAAATTGGAGATCTAGATGATCCAGATTTTCTAAAGACTTTTGATAGTTGGATCAAGTGGGACCACCAACTAGACTCTCAACCCATTGAAGATTCACCATAGGATCCTCCAACTATGTCAGAAGTCTCAACAATAGGATTGAGATGTGTTGATGCATTTATGGATACATCAATGTCACTTATCTCAAGTTGAACATCCCAAAGTCTACTAGGTCCTTTCATGTAATTTGTGGAGGAATGCAACAAGAGACGAAAATTGGAATGCACATATAGGTCCTCTGCTTTGCTGGCTGCTAACCTATTTAATTAAAAGCATTATACAACCTAAAAAGTAAAAACCTATAATTACATGCACAATAACTTTAAATTTTAAATCTAAATCATTTATTAATTTAAAATAAATTAAATACATAAATTAAAAATATATTAAATATAACTACTAATTAATTTCATCAAAATTATAATTTATTATAAAGAAGTAAAATTATAAAAAATAAAAAATATTGAATATTTGAAAATTTGTTTAGCATAACATGCTTAAAATATTTATTAAAATATGTTTTGTTTTTTTTAAGTTATAACTTATTCAATATGTTTTTTTATTAATTTCTCATCCCTACACTAGAATAAAATTTGTAAATTATAAATTTATTGAAGATTTATAAATTATATATTATAGATTTATAAATAAAAACTTTATTTAAAAATTAAAAATTAAACTACAACTCTTAAAATATAAAATTTATAAACTAACGCACTAAACATTAATAGATTATAAAATTTAAATAACATGGCTGCATAAATACCTATGCTCCACGGAGTTTCGGGGACGGGGATGTGTTTCCGGTATGGGTACGGTTCATAACCAATTTTTAGGGGACGGCTATTAAAAAAATAGGGGATTTTTTATATAGAGAGAATTCAAATACGCATATCATAACATTGTTAAACCATTCACCATAGACATTTCAAAAGCTCAATACAATGAATACATAGGAAATTAACAAAGTTCAAATACTTTCATTGTAAAAATATGGCATACATATAGCAAAAATGCCCAAAGGCTCCAAGTTTCATGCATGAAATGACATAAAGGGAAGTCCAACTAAAATACTAAACAGTA
>MU223242.1:5035023-5055048 GCA_018584345.1 Thuja plicata | reverse complement strand
TGCATCTATGGAGGTAGCGCCGCTGGCAAGCTTTCATTAGGTTTGATCCCCGTCCATTTGCTAATCTTTCCATTCCATAGGAGTAGTAGCTAAGCAGTGAGTAGTTTGATAGTGAGAGTTTGATGAGTGAAGTTGGAAGTGATATAAACTAAAGGAGAAGGAATCAATTGAATATACATTGAAAAGCTAAGTCCCATCACCATCATAGTCAGAATCCGATGTCCTTGAATGAACAACGTAAGCCCGCTGACGTGATTACCAGCAAATCACATCATTATAACTGAGTTAGGATCCACAAGTGTAAGGAACCTTGGAGTATTTTCTCATGTCCATGAGTAATTACTTTTCAAGAGAGGGTTGAGTGTTTGATATCTTGTATCAAGTGTTCAAGTCCTTTATGTTATGTAGTGGTACAAAACTCACATCAACAAAGATCTTGTCTAAGGAATGCAAATATTAAGAACTCATTTGATTTCCAATTGGAAATGTATCCATTTTGCAAGAATTACTAAGGATTTTCCATTTTATGTAAAATTCTCGAGCATTTTTCACTTTCAAGTTCTTCATTAGCATATTTTGGACTTAATTAACACACTTGTGTTACAATCCTTAGAATTTTTCACCATTTTTCATCTCACTCGTACTCTCAATTTGACTTATCTAACTTCACCATTTGCACAAGTCATCTTGTCCTACCACAACTTGACATCCTTAAGACCTTGGGAATTACTAATTTTAACAAGATTTAAACATCATTTTGCAACCTAGACTACATTCCACAATATTTTGACAACTTCTACACTTAGTGAAATTTTCAAACCTTCACTCTCAATTTCCAACTTTGGCAATCACAACTTTCCTCACTTCTCCATACCTCCTTCACTAATTGATCAAAATTCCCTCCAGACTTGACAAGACACTACGAGCTTCCTAACTGCTAGGAGGCTACAAGACTAAAATTACTGCCAAGCTTAGCAAACATAACAAACACCCACGAAAAAATAAGCTATACACTAAGCCACTAAGCGAAAAAAAGAGGGGTTCCCCATTTGCAATGGGGCGTGTGTTTACATCACAACAAGTTCCTTGTTGCCTTAGTAAAATGAGTACCCTAAAGTACCACTCAAGATGCTTTTGGTCGAATCTTTGGATGAGCTCTTGGGTGAACTCATCATAGGTAGTTATTGTGTTGGGGATCCTAAGTAATAAGGCCATGATGTCACCAATCATGGGTTGTTCCCTCCAAGTGGAGCGTGGCAAACTTGATGGCATTTTCTTCGGTCATTGGGCTAAGTGCAAGGTAGGTGTCCATTTTTTGAACCCAAGAACATATCGCCATCTTCTGTGATCCATTAAATTTGGGGACGGCCATCTTACTAATCCTCTTTTTCTATGTTGCATGGGTACTCGTACCCATAACCCTGGTATGCGTACCAAGTACGGTTACATGTACCCAAGTACCGGGTACTCAATGGGTACTCCGTGGAGAGCATCATAGCTAAGGACCTTGATTAAGATTTCTGATTTTGTTTCAGTTTTTTGTTTGCGTATCAGCTTGCTGTTTATCAAGCTTAATTCACATGTAATCAGTTTGAAATTTTGATACAATACTGATTTACAGTAAACTTTATCATTGTTCAAGCCAGAAGTTTAACATTTGCAATATGTCATTGCTATATGATTTATAATCTTCTTGTTCATGTTTGTTAATGTTTGTATCTTTAGTCGTATGATCATTAGAATATATTTAATATGTGTTGATTAATAATAATATAATATATATGTTATATTATTATTAATCATATGAAATTTAATATTTCATATTAAATTATTAAATTATTATTCTTAATTAATAATTGATTGATGAAACATTATAAGATTGATTAAATTATAATTAGTTGGAAGAGGTATGTCCTTTCTTATAAATAATAATGAATAGACATGTCCCATGAAGGGACATGTCTCTCCTATCCTCATTCCCAATATAAATGAAAGAGAGATTGTTGCATTTGGAAAATACATATAACATAGAGTATTATTTCATTTGCAGCTATCCTAAAAAATTAACAATGTTTAAAGTTTGCCTTCTCTGTTATGCATCTAAACATTTAGCATCTATTATTATTACGAACACATTGCAAATCTGAAACTGAAAACAATACATTACATCAACAAACTTTATCACAATTCTTGTTTTGAAAACTCATTGTCATGACTCATATTTTCAGATTTTCTATAAAATATTAAATTATATCAAGAACAAGTTTTGATGTATCCAAGTACCCCCATCCCCTATTTTAAAAAATAGTCGTACTTGTACCTGTACCCATACCCAAAGTACCCAAGTACCCCCGTCCCCGTTCAACCTTGCTTTTTTTTAAGTCTGTCACAATGCCCTTTCCTTTTCTTATTAGGGACAATTTTCATTTTGGCATCACAGTAATCCTTAAAAGGGATGTTTCACTTTCTCCTAATTTCGAGGTCAAGTCTAGAGTATGCTTCCACAATTTCATCAAATATTATTCGTGGGTGGAGCAGTTGCCTCCTCCAATTCCATGTGTTTCTCCCTTGGTTGAAAGGGAGGCCTTATTGGCATCACCTAGGGTTTGATGCCATTGGGGAAATGTTATTTTTATTCTCGGTGTGGTTGGAGTTAGTATCCCTCCAACTGAATTGCTTGGGTCAAGAATTATAACTCATATTTTGACTGGCTTGGAGGAGAAGTTGGGTGATAGCTAAATATTCGTAATAATCATTTCCCTCACTTTATCCCCTAGCCTCTACAAGAAATGAATAAAAAGGCTATGTAATCTCCCAATTAGTTTAATTCTAAAAAGAGGACTAAGATACATCATCTCTTCATATTGTTTAATAGCTAAACGGAATGGATTGGATTGTTCTTCATTCTTGAAATTTGTCTTTAAACAATGTGAGTGGTAGTGCTACATCGAGATTTGTTCAACCTTTAATATGTTAAGATGATATCATCTCTCTACTTTTGTGTCCACACATCCTTTTGAGTATGTTTGGTGTTTGAGTTAGTGTGGTCATGTGTGTCAACTACAACACAAATGTGTGCGTTGCAACATAGAGTTGCATTTATAATTTTACCTACAAATGTCCTTAGTAAATATTGGGCACTACAAGTTTGGTGTTGGTGGATGGGGACCTTGTTAGTAATTTTCAATTAGATGGCAATTTTTCGCAATTTGGTCAATTTTTTTGTTTTTCATCTTTTGGTTAGCTTTTCAATTTTAACCTTTAGGTTGTGATTTATGCAAGGTTTGTCCTATTTCAGGGAAGGGCCCCAACAAATCCCTCACTAATTAATCAAATAAAAATTAAATCTATTAAAATATTTAACTCTTAAATTATTTAACTTCAATAATAATCTTTGAAACCTTATTCAAGGTTGTGAATCAAAAGGATAAAAATGATAAACCAATTACGGTGCAACATAAGAGATTAATGATAGCAACAAAGGAAATGAAAACCACATGTTGCTTTATTTTGCTGACACCCTACCAAACATGTCCACAATCATACAATGCTAGCAAACATCCAAAATCAAACATAAGTGTCCAAATTTGAAAAGCACACATCCAAACTCTAATATCAAATTGCAACAAATAGCAAATAGTCGTTATAATTTGTCTTGAATTTTTTGCATGGCCTAATAAGAGCAATGAAATTTTATGAAAATAAAGATCTTTCTAATGGCTTTAAATAGTATGCCCTAGCAAAAACTGTAGCAAATGAAATCAATTTTTTTTAAAGTCCTAACATTCTATAAATCAATTTATGCAAGGTTTGTCTTATTTCACGGAAGGAAATCAATTTATGCAAGGTTTGTCTGATTTCAGGGAAGGGCCCCAACAGATCCCTCACTAATTAATCAAATAAAAATTAAATTTATTAAATTATTTAACTTCGATAATAATCTTTAAAAACCTTATTCAAGGTTGTGAATCAAAAGGAAGAAAAATGATAAACCAATTATAGTGCAACATAAAAGATTAATGATAGCGACAAAGAACATGAAAACCACATGTTGCTTTAGTTTGTTGACACCCAACCCAACATGCCGACAATCATACAATACTAGCAAATATCCAAGATCAAACAATAAGTGTCCAAACTTGAGCAGCACACATCCAAACTCTAATATCAAATTACAACAAATAGCAAATAGTCGTTATAATCTGTCTTGAATTTTTTGCATGGCCTAATAAGAGCAATGAAATTTTATGAAAATAAAGATTTTTCTAATGGCTTTGAATATCATGCCCTAGCAAAAACTATAGCAAATGCAATCAATTTTTTTCAGAAGTCCTAACACTCAATATAAACTTTATGATTTTTAAAGAAAATTTAATAATCACTGGTTTCAAAGTTGTACAAAGAAAATAGGCAAACTATATGACTTAAGATAGGAGTATGAATTGTTTCCCTCTAAAATAAAAGAATTATTAGTGCATTTTATTTGTCTTACTTTTAGATTTTTACTTTATTGCATTGTATGCACCTATAAGAAAAGATAAACTTACGGAGGTAGGTAATCTCCCTCGCACATTAGTGGGCATCTACTAAGGGAGGTAATCTGTATTTACTCCATGTACACGTACTTTCCTAATTTAGTGGAAACTTGTACTACGCATGTACTTTCTCCTTTATCGTACATTGGTTGTGCATTCGCCTCTCTTCTTGGTGTATCCTGTTTATATCCACTACCAACTCACTTTTCATCATCTTATCTCATCTCATCCATTGTATATCATTGTATTTGTCTTGTGCATTTCCAATTGCATCCTTAGTCGCACGGAATAGTCGTGTTGCATCTTTACTTTTTGGTTATGTGAAATTTGAATTTTGTGGGTTTCTTAATTTGTACTAGAGCAATTGTTGATTCTAGCCTTGTCCAACTCCATTGAACATAGCAAGTCTTTTTGAGAACTTAGTATGCTCTTCTCTTGCATCCCTAGATTAGAGAATCAAAAATGTTTGAAAGAGAGATTGGGATCATGGATTTCCCATTTTGGCATTGTTTTGCAAGCACATTTGCTGAATGGTGGAGCACATCATTGTGTCAAAGCATCAAGCATCCCATGGTAATTGTCTCCATTTAGCCATCCTCTTTGATCTTGTCTTTAATTGTGGTACTTAGCTCCCACAAGTGACATGTGAATTGTGAACATTCACAATGCACAATAAAACCTATATGATTCCTCGTCAACTTCTTTTCGGTGCAAGATATGGACAACTTAATATGATAATGATGTCTCTACCCACTTTGATCTTCAGAAGACACCCAAATCCCATACACAAAGACAATCTTGAGCTCGAATCAAAGAGTCCATACAACACACTACAAGTTGTATCCCTTACTCTATTTACCCCTTTTAGCATGCTTTCCAAATTTTGTAGCCACATAGAAGGAAGTAACAAATCTAAAATATGATCATCATTTTCATACCTTAAATTGTTAATAAGGAGCTCATCCTATTTTGCCAAAATAAGAATTGTGGAGATACCCTCAACACTTCTATCACTCTGACTCAAAAGATTTTCTTAAGATGCATGTCCATCCATAATGCTACTTTAAAGATCTATGAATGGTTCACCTTTGGAAGTTGAATGTATGGTGCAAGAATTGGTGCAGCTTCCTCCATCTTGGGTTCTTCACATCTAACAATTAATGCCTTTTCCTCCTTGACTTCATCAATATTCTGCTGACATATATGATCAAAGTCAATAAATCTTTTACTGCCAAAGAAGTTTTACCTTAAACCTGTACGATGGGGAACTTTTGTTCTTGCTCAATGATGTCTTGTGGCTCTAATGATTGTTTTTTTTGCTTCCCGATCCCTTCCTTAGCCTCTTTTGGTTTTGATTATTTCTTCATCCACTCCTTCCTTCTTTCTCATCTATTTTCTTCGGATATTTCCAAGAATTCTTCGCATGTAACATGAGATTTATAAATATCAGACTTTTTGTCATATTCAAAAAAGGCAAGATGCTTACACTCGTCTCTTTCACATTGATCCTCTAATAATACCCTTCGAATAGGATCTTCTTGTCACATTTTTCAAAATGAATCTATAGTTTTATAGCTGATGATGAACTGCTCCAAAGCTGTTTCCTAAAATCTTATATACGATCTATGTCTTCCTCCTTTGGTAAGAACTTAGGTTGCCAATCCATGTACTCTCTGCTCAGTTCCCTTTAACTCATATGTCCATGGTAGATCTGCACTCAAATGTTAACTTTCAACCCTGCAGGTCAGCAAGATCGAGGCTCTAATACCACTAAAATATCCCCTTTATGTTTTTTTTATACTTTTATATATTTTTTGTATTTTCTATTTTTTCTTGAAACGAGAAACAAACTGAAACTACAAAACTAAAAATTGAAAATAATGATGGAAAATACTTGATAAAGTCCTCAAACAACTCACAAGTAAAATCTGAACCAAATTTAATGGCTGGTACAAACCCTGGGTCACTTCAAAAGTTCAAATGCTCACATCAGATTCAAACATAAATTTGGAAACCTCAATGTCTGATTTTATTGATTTTTGCAATAATTACAGGCTGGAAATTGCTACAAAAACCAGAATCAAATCTGAAATTACAATTTCCAACTCACATAGATCTTATTGATATTTGGTATTTTCATCGTTCAAGCATTGTGTTTACAATTAAGTAGTTTACAGTTTCAATTGTTATCTCTTCTACGTTTTTTTTAATTTGCATTGTTGTCCCTCCACTGTCCCCAAAACCTGTCCACCATCCCCCCATTCTAAAAGTGCATGGAACTATAATTCATCTCTTATCAAGATTTATAGAATCACTAAACAGATTGTTACTGTTTAATTGTGTGTGATATCATTATACAGTAACTGTCAGATGACTTATACTTTGTATATCATTCCTTGAATAGTGTAAAGCAGAACTCATTTCTGCAGTTTGAATTCGGGGGGACTAGAAATAGAAACCAAATAATTTATTTTTTAAAAAATTAAATGAAGTTCTAAAAGGATATCGGTAGTAGCTGTAAAAGAAGGACGCACTTTCTTTGATTTGAAAAAAATTGTCTCTGTAAATAAAACATTCCTGATAAAATTCTACAATAAATTGTTAAAAAGCAGCAACTTGTCACTTGTAAATGCAACAGGCCTGATAATAAATCCTGTAATTTAAAAAACAGGAAGTTGTCTCATAAATCGAACATTCCAATTATGAAATCTCTTAATACTGATCTAGAACTAGATGGGAATATCTGTAAACCTGCAAACCTAATTTGAACCCAGAAGGAGGACTTAAACGAAGAATTTGAAAACGGGTATTATGTTGGAAAAAAGGACCTCGGTAATCAATATTGTTGAAAATGTTTGAAAATTTGATTGAAGAGAACAATGTTTCAATGGTAAGAACCGTCCACCACTGACATATCTATAGCCTAATTTTAAGGAAATACAATAAATCTCTAAAACCGTTTCAAACAGATACTGATAGAAAAACGACTTCGAAAATCAATCTTGTTGAAAATGTTACAAATAACTACGGAGTGGGATAAGCTGGAGTGATAAAAGAATTAGGACTCTCATAAAGAAGCCCCGTATTCAAATCATAGGAGACATATCAAGATGTTGAAATCGAAATAGAGTAAAATTATGCATCCAGATCAATAGGTGCAGCATATTCCCAAGAGATAAGGCTGGGTATATTATGCATCCAGATCAATAGGTGCAGCATGTTCCCAAGAGATAAGGCTGGGTATAAGCCTGAATCTGACCAAAGAGGTATCTTTGGTCATGGCAACTAAGTAAATTTAACGAAAGGGGAGGTCCTACTTACAAAAGAAGGTTGAACTCAAGAGGTAAATACGTCAGATAGAAAGTCTCAGATTCAAATCCAAGGAGACGAGACAAAACGGAGCCTCGGGTTCAAATTCAATGGAAAATTATTAGCCTAGGTTCAAATTCAATGGAAAATTATTAGCCTAGGTTCAAATTCAACGAAAATTTATAAAATGGTGTCCCGGTTCTATTATTTCGATATGGAAATTGAGTAAAACGCTAAAAGTTTGGCAAACTAAGCACGGTGCACCCCAACAGACAAAGGCAGAGATTGTCAAGAAAATAAACAAACACAATTTTTCCTAAAAACGAAGGTTTCCATACCTGGATAACCCTAGGAGGGTTGAGCAGAAGAGGTGGAGTAAGCGCGCATACATCTTCCTCCAACGAAGCGAATGTAACTTCCGAGAGTGAAGGGCACCGACAACTGTCAGTCTCCTTACCGTCTACCGAAAGCAGGCCGAGGCCGAGACTAAGGGCCAGAATAAACCTCACGGTGGCAGCCATAATGTCTTAAAAGATACAGCGAACGCTAATAACCCTGAAGACGAGGGGGACCGAGAAGCAGTCAGATTAGACCCCGCGACCTGTGCTCCATAACAGAGCCGTCGCCCATATGTGGAAGGAACCTTCTGTAATGGATTATGCGGTTACTCTGTTTTGGGAAAGTTTGTTGAATGTCTGTGCGAACCCCAGTATACTCGGCCGATTCTGGCTGCTTGGATAATGGGCACTAAAAATACAAATATCTTATGCCTGATGCTATTGAATGCTCAGATTTACTTCCCTTGAAGGCATTCTACTACTTCCATGCCAATAATCTATAACGGGCTCTCCTCCCTTTCTCTTGACTTTTTTTTCTGTGAAATTTATTCTTAAACCAACTCCTACGCCATAAAAAGTTGACGTTTGAAAAGGTATGAAAGCAGATACTAGTGAATCATACGTTGTTACATAAATCGTAAAAGTTGCTTGGTTTTTAAAAAATACAGAGTTCCTCTCCCGAGTAACGACGGTGCTAGGGGGATAGGGATTAGTAGTCGGGAGGGTTAACTTCGTTGAATATGGAGGGGAAGATATCTAGTACTTGCACATCTTAATTTTGTGTATCTCTAGATCGCAAATGGTATGTCGGATCTTGATAATTTTTGTGGGTTGTCTTTGTATGCGAGTTAGTTGTTTAAAGCTAAGGTTTCAGCTTGTGGATATTCATGGATCTTTCTGTAGAGATCATCGAATACCGAAAGATCAAAAAGTGGTCATTTGAAAATGTCGCCTGATATTCACTATTTCTTGCACCAATTATCGTTCACTCAAAAATGTCAGTACTTGTGGCCAATTGTCCCAATAGTCGTTAATGTATGATTGGCTATTGGTACATGTGTGATCATTTTTTGGGTCCTTTAATATTAGTAATTAGGGGGTCATGTGCACAAAAAGGTCACCCCTTGTCGGTTACTGGGTACTTTCCCCTAGTCATTGTATGGAATATCATAAGACCTCTGTTTTTTTTAGAAATGTAAAATGGACACTTAACTATCTACAACTAAGGTTTGAAGGTGTGACTCATCATGCAACTTGCTAAAATAGCATGTCTAGTGAAACGTGTCCAAAAATGACATTTTAAAGATTCCACCAAAACTTAATCTAAAAATCTCTAGTAATTGAATAAAAAATATCATTTGTTATTAGTAGAATATTGTATTTCTAAGTAAAATATAGCATATATACAACTTAAATGGACTGAATACCTATTAATTATCATAAATATTTGTTATTTCTAACTTTTATATCCAACACAAAATGACCAATAGTTAAACAAAAAAGAACTATTTGTTGTTATGAAAATAACACATTATTTCTACATTTTTTTGGTTTGGATTCATTTTAATTTTTTTGTCATATGTAATGACTAGCATATAAATAGTTTGTTATTACTTAGAAGTTGATAAGCAACATGTTTCTAAATTAGTCAGACGTAACACATTCTAAATATCTAAATCCAATCTACAATCCACTCATTTTTTTACTTGAATCCGATTCAAATTTGTAACTATAAATTTGATCCCTATGTTGGTTTCCCAACTTGTATTTTAGTAACTCTTAAAGATTGACATGGTGTTATGATTAAAACCATTGGAAGTTAGGCCAACAAACAGGCATCAATTCCAATATGTATTCCTCTGCACTTTAAGCTTTGAAAAACTTAAGTGAGTTTCCCTTTATGACATTAATATAAGTATATCCACTCATTTTTTTACTTGAATCCAATTCAAAAAAATTAACGACAAATTCAATCCTTATGGTGGTTCCCCAGCTTGTATTTCAGTAACTCCTAGAGATTGGCTTGGTGTTATGCTTGAAGTCGTTGGAAGTTAGGCCAACAAACAAGTAGCACTTCCAATATGTTTTCCTCTACACTTTATGATGCAGGAGCATCTTGGGTTCATGGCAATCTTGTATCAAACAAAAATATGTTTGCTTGTGAGCTTGGTAGCTTGTTGGAGACTTTCGATAGACCGCTTGGTAACTACTCTGGAGCTCTCGGTTGAAGGTTCTATTTTGTTTCACCAACCAAACTCGGTTACTGTTCTTGGCTTGGTTTCACTGACCGGTCTCGGTGACTTGATGGTTTTCCTGTTTCCTGTCTCCCCGAGTGTGCTTTCAATCATTGGATCTTTAGGCCAACATTTGCATTTAATTTTGGTAGCAGTATTAATTTGGGATCTCTCATTGGGATGCGTGTGGACCTAAATTTGGGTCATTGTTGTTTCATATGTTGGACCTTTAGGATCTTTTGGGGCTGACCTTTTTGGTACCTCTTGTATAAATGTAGTGTTATGTTCTTAGTTTTGAGGGAGGGGGTTTTTGGTTAGTTTTTCTTGGGGATCTAGGGTTTGCGATCCTCGCATGTTTAGGAATGTTTTGTAATACATTTCATATTGTATTTATTGATATTGTGGCGACTGGTCATGTAGTGGGTGTTGATATTGTGGCCCTACTCATCTAGATATTGGTACTTTTTTGGGAAAAAGAAGACCGACATTGTAAAACCCTAAAATGGTCGATTTTAGAGGTTTCCCTAAAACGCATGTTATAAGCAGCTAAGATGCATAATGCATTGTAATGTTGGTGTACTATTTTGCTGGATAATAAGAAAGGTTGGACGGCTGTGTAGGTGGATGTAGCCCAGGTTTCGGGTGAACCACATTAAATTTGTGTGTTATATGTGTTTAGTTTTATTCTTCTTTTGTTTTCTGCATATAACTGTTTATTCTTATATTGTTCAGGATCTGTCAAACCCTAACAGTATTGGTCGTAACCAAGAAGGCCTTATAGTCGGGCATGTATGAAGTTTGATAATTAATGAAAATCGTCTGCATTCCTTCTCTCCTTCTATGTGTTTGAGCTTCTGAGTTGTGTATCTGCAAGTTGGTTTGGTGCTTGGGAGTGCCTTTGGCCCTAAGTACTAACCCTCCTTGCGTCACTTTAGGATTTGCAAAACTTAAGTGAGTTTCCCTTTATGACATTGACTATAAGTATGCAATAGATCTATGACTCAGTGACTAGCATAATAATCTATAATGGGCTCTCCTCCCTTTCTCTTGACTTTTTTTTCTGTGAAATTTATTCTTAAACCAACTCCTACGCCATACAAAGTTGACGTTTGAAAAGGTATGAAAGAAGATACTAGTGAATCATACATTGTTACATAAATCGTAAAAGTTTCTTGGTTTTTAAAAAATACAGAGTTCCCCTCCTGAGTAACGACGGTGCTAGGGGTATAGGGATTAGTAGTCGGGAGGGTTAACTTCATTTCGTTAATATGTAGGGGAAGATATCTAGTATTTGCACACCCTAATTTCTAATTCTGTGTATCTGTTGTAGATCACAAATGGTATGTCAGAATTTGATAATTTTTGTGTGGTTGTCTTTGTATGCGAGTTAATTGTTTAAAGCTAAGGTTTCAACTTGTGGGTATTCATGGATCTTTCTGTAGAGATCATCGAATATCGAAAGGTCAAAAAGTGGTCATTTCAAAGTGTCACCCAATATTCACTATGTTCTTGCAACAATTGTCATTCACTCAAAAATTTCAGTACTTGTGGTCAATTGTCCTTGTAGTCGTTAATGTATGATTGGCTATTGGTACATGTGTGATCATTTTTTGGCTCCTTTAATATTAGTAATTGGGGGGGTCATGTGCACAAAAAGGTCACCCCTTGTTGGTTACTCGATACTTTCCCCTAGTCGTTGTATGGAATATCGTAAGACCTCCATTTTTTTTAGAAATGTAAAATGGACACTTAACTACCTACAACTAAGGCTTGAAGGTGTGACTCATCATGCAACTTGTTAAAATAGCATGCCTAGTGAAACGTGTCCAAAAATAATATTTTAAATATTCCACCAAAACTTAATCTAAAAATCTCTAGTAATTGAATAAAAAAGATCATTTGTTATTAGTAGAATATTGTATTTCTAAGTAAAATATAGCATATATACAACTTAAATGGACTGGATGCCTATTAGTTATCATAAATATTTGTTATTTCTAGCTTTTATGTCCAACACAAAATGACCAATAGTTAAACAAAAAAGAACTATTTGTTGTTATTAAAATAACACATTATTTCTACATTTTTTTTTGTTTTGGATTCATTTTAATTTTTTTTTGTCATATGTAATGACTAGCGTATAAATAGTTTGTTATTAATTAGAAGTTGATAAGCAACATGATTCTAAATTAGTCAGACTTAACACATTCTAAAGATCTAAATCCAATCTACAATCCACTCATTTTTTACTTGAATCCAATTCAAATTTGTAACTATAAATTTGATCCTTATGTTGGTTTCCCAACTTGTATTTTAGTAACTCTTAAAGATCGACTTGGTTTTATGATTAGAACCATTGGAAGTTAGGCCAACGAACACGCAACAATTCCAATATGTGTTCCTCTACACTTTAAGCTTTGAAAAACTTAAGTGAGTTTCCCTTTATGACATTGATATAAGTATATCCACTCATTTTTTTACTTGAATCCAATTCAAAAAAATTAACGATAAATTCAATCCTTGTGGTGGTTCCCCAACTTGTATTTCAGTAACTCCTAAAGATTGGCTTGGTGTTATGCTTGAAGTCATTGGAAGTTAGGCCAACAAACAAGTAGCACTTCCAATATGTTTTACTCTACACTTTATGATGCAGGAGCATGTTGGGTTCATGGTAATCTTGTATCAAACAAAAATATGTTTGCTTGTGAGCTCGGTAGCTTGTTGGAGACTTTTAGTAGACTGCTTGGTAACTACTTTGGAGCTCTCGGTTGAAGGCTCTATTTTTTTTCACCGACCGAACTCAGTTACTGTTCTTGGCTTGGTTTCACTGATCGATCTCAGTGACTTGATGGTTTTCATGTATCTTGTCCCCGAGTGTGTTTTTAGTTGTTGGATCTTTAGGCTGACATTTGCATTTAACTTTGGTAGCAATATTAATTTGGGATCTCTCATTGGGATGCATATGGACCTAAATTTGGGTCGTTGTTGTTTCCTATGTTGGACCTTTAGGATCTTTTGGGGCTGACCTTTTTGGTAGCCTCTTGTATAAATGTAGTGTTATGTTCTTAGTTTTGAGGGAGGGGGTTTTTGGTTAGTTTTTCTTGGGGATCTAGGGTTTGTGATCCTTGCATGTTGAGGAATGTTATGTAATACATTTCAGATTGTATTGGTCGTAACCGGGAAGGCCTTATAGCCCGACATGTGTGAAGTTTGATAATTAATGAAAAGCATCTGCATTCCTTCTCTCCTTCTCTATGTTTGAGCTTCTGAGTTGTGTATCTGCAAGTTGGTTTGGTGCTTGGGAGTGCCTTTGGCCCTAAGTACTAACCCTCCTTGCATCACTTTAGGATTTGCAAAACTTAAGTGAGTTTCCCTTTATGACATTGACTATAAGTATGCAATAGATATATGACTCAATGACTAGCATATTAATTTTCATATGCTTATAATTGTGATCAATCTAGTTTAGATATGAGAATAGAAATGAATCTATACAACAAATGAAAGATATGTTTAACGATTTATCATTTTAAATATTAATTATAAGGCGGTGAGAGAAACAAGATCAATTGTTATAGAGTTTCTAAGACATACATATGCATTTCATAACACATAAATATATTTTAATAGTATTTCAAGAGTTATGAACTTGTAACAATTCAACCTACAATGGGCTAACAATGTGATCCTACTTCAAAATCCATTTTGTAATAACAATATTCTCATTATTTTCAATGAAATAAATTAAAATGTTCTTTGAACAAAGACTAGCAATGTAAATGGCACCAGTGTAGCAAATAACGTAGTCAAAGATTTGTTGCCCACTTAAGAGTGTAATATCGGGAAACAAGATTCACTAGCTTGTATGGGAAAAACTAGAAAACTTAGCCCTTTTTCGACTTTAATTACCTTACGAAGGAAAATGATCCACTTGGCTCAAGGATTCTTGGGCATGAAGTGAATTCAGTAATCCTTTGTGGGAGAGTTGAAAGATGACTATGCAATTTTAGAAAATGAACGAAGAAGCTAGGTTGAAATAAGGTAAAAAGATGACTTTTGGCATATATAGGTATATAGAAAATTAACTACTGAATTCTAACAGTAGAATTGGGAACTATAGGTTGTAACTAACCTACAATCCAAATTTTGGACAAAAGGGGTCGGAGCAAGTCAGTTGGGGTGACCTGCTCCTGGGAGCGAGTCAACTGGGGTGACCTGGTCCTTTCACTTTCTGATAAAATGAATTGTAGACTGTAGATCTCTAAATGCTCAATCTGTAACTTTTTTAATGCATCCACCACCTATTCCTACACACAAAAAAGAAGGGAAATGTTGTGTAGAAAGGGGTTTGCCTAAGTCAAATCTCATTTTTGTAATTTTTCTTGAAATTGAAAGTGTGCTTATTTGTATCAAAGGCTAGAACTAAAAATGAAATATTTATACCTTCATAGGGCTTCTTTGTTTCGAAATGCTCATGAAGATGTTGATGTTGAACTTGTAGAGTTGACTTTAGGAAGAGAACATCATGAATCCATAGATCTAATAATTACCCCTTGTCTTCAATGCCTTGAATATTTTATCACTTTCTCTTGGGGACTTGAATGCTTGAAGGAAAAACTATAGTTGAGATTTTGATCGTGGATGTCAAAATGAGGGAGGAGAGCTTTCTTTTATACCTCACCAAGCATTTAAAGGTGTTAGCTCAGAGCAAGTTGACACGGGTTTAGAATTATTTCTCAAACAAGCTAACCATTAACTGGTTCAAATTTGGGCCTGAACATCAAGGAGTGGGTCACCCCAAGTGATCTGCTCCTAGGACCAAGTCACCCTAAGCGACTTGATCCCCCCGATGAGGGCTCAAATTTGGACCCAAGGTCCAAAATGCCAAGGAGATGCCAAAATTAAATGCAGAATTGAGTTGGATCAAACATATTAGGCACGGGAGGCCAATAATGCTCAAATAAGGCCTAAGTAAGAGAGAATTTGTATAGGGATGCAATTTATAATGCTATATCTAGCCTCTGATTTAACAAGAGCATGAACCTACCTTGAGACTCTTGGTAAAGCAGATGTTAGCATAGAAAACATTCATCAAGGTAAAAGAGACAAATATATGCCAAGCCCCCAAGTGACTTAGGGCCTTATTAATCTGATAACAATATAAAAGGAGAAACACATGAAGACAAGGGGGGCATGCCTATACTAGCTTAGTAAGGTTAAACTTACTATGAGTCATGTAGAGAGACTAGTGCGAAGGAGAACTTAATAGTCTAGCAAGTTGTGTTATGTTAGTCAACTCGCCTTGAAGGATAACCAAGCAAAGCATTGTATGCTTAGAAACCCACTAGAAAATGTGCAAAGGACAACCAAGGAAAGCATTGTATCCAATGAAATCCGCCAAGATAATATTACAAATAAAAAGGCACAGTTTGCTAAATAACCTGAAAAAAAAATTGAGTGCAAAAATTGATTGTGGTGTGTGCATAATAAGTAACAAAGAGAAAAGTGTATGCCCCCATGTTAGAGCAATTTCATGCACCTTATCAAGATCAATAACTTTAAGATAGCATACATGCATCCAAAATACAAGTACATTTCCACTTTGATATACCCCTTGTAGACACTAAAAATTGTCATATAGCCTACACTTGACAGTTTTACTAATGTCCATCTTAATTAATTAAATATTTTTTTTTATTTGATTAATTTGTGTCTTTCTTCTTAATTCAAAATTCAAATTTATCGTTTCCCTCCAATTCCAATAATTGAAAATTTTTAATTATTTAGTTTCTAATTAATATTTTGTGGAGGAGGGGAGGCTTCCCGTGGATGCCAAATTTCTTTCAATGCCCTTATTATGTGTGGTGTTTGCAAATCAAGATGGACCCGGAGGTAAAAGTTGCCACATTGCCCCTCTTATTATTAAACCTAATCCTTCTATATCCAAGGCTATTAATGTAGAGATAGGTAGACTTAAAGATATTGCAAATTTTTTTGGGGCCCAAGATATTGCCAAGCTTTTGTCTCAGAACTTTATGAATAACTGGTTATATGAAACCTAGATTCAGAAACTTAGGTTTCAGTTTAAATTTTGTAGGATGATTCAAAGAGGCTTTTTATCATCTTTTTCAAAACTCCTCTTAGCCAGAAAGAAGTAGTTAAATGACAGTTTTAGAATGTTGGATCGTCAGTATTCAAGGTTGTTGTGTGGTCTGTGGATGTCAATCATGATGAGGTCTTGGCCTTGTCATGTCCTAGATGGATCACAATTAAAAATGTTCCCTCGTATTTGTGGAATATGTTGCCCAAAACCCTTGAAGTTATTGGGAAGGTCATACAGATGGAGGATTCAGTTTCATTACTGCCTCACATGGATGTGAGATTATTCGTTGCAATAAATTTGGGTAATGAAATAGTGGAGGTTCTTAAGATTGAGAAGGATTTTGATACAATTTTGTGCTTGATACAAATCTGTAGTGGCTTGAATGCCTATTTTCTCTATAGAAGGGAGAGACATCAAAGGAAAAGCTACCCTTTGTTGGATCCCAATAAATGTAATGATAAACCTTTTTCCAATAAGCCCAACATAGTTCCTAACCCTACTTCGGTCCCTAACCCTAGGAGACTAGACTCAGATGATATTATTTCATGTAGCAGTCGGGTGGACAGAGACTCTGCTCAGATGGCTCAAATTGGTCCTAATATGGTGAACAAAAATTATATTGATGAGTAGTTACTTCAACATATGATCTCTCCCGATGAGAAATGATTAATCGGTAGAAGTAGATGTTTCAATTGGAAGATATTTCCTGGATTATAGGAGGAGACTTCAACATGGTTTAAATGCCTTAGGATAAACTTGGGGGTAGTAAGTTCAAGTGGAAAGGGGATGAAAAAAATTTATGGTATGGGATGCTAAACAAGCTCAATCTATTTGACCCTTGGATAGTAAAAACTAGGATAACATAGCCATTTGGTATACGTGGTGTAACTAACAATAGGGGAATAGAATATTTTATTGCAAACTAGATTGATTCTATGTTAACAAGATTACATTTTATTTCAAGAAGGATGAATAAGGCTCATGCATTAAGGTTGTTCCATATACATTGTCAGGCCACCATCCTGTGGTGACAAAAATTTCCACTAATGATTTACCATCTAATCCAAATCCCATAGAGGACTCATTTTTTCTTAATATCAAGTTTCTAGAAGTTGAGGAGGTAGTGGATGTTGTGGGTATCATTAGGCAGTTCAATACATGGGTTGCAAAGCATTCTAGTGAGATAGAGAAGTGGGTGGAAAGCTCAAAGAGTTGAAGGGCATTATTTTAGGTGGTTGGTAGGAAAAAGCCAATGATACTAGGTGATAGGAGAGTGATCTGCACAATATTTTGGTTGTTGTTGAAGAATGCATTCAGAAAGACTCGGCTAAATTGGTTGCCAAAGAATCCCTACCTCTGGTTTAAGGATTCTTTGAGGAGGATTAAAAACATAAAAATCCAGGGAGCCGAGGTTAGATCCAAAAAGAATTGGCTAAATCATGGAGATAAGGGAACCAAATATTTCTTTCAATTGTTGAAGAGGAAGGAGGCAAGAGAAATAATTGAAAACCTATGGGAAGGGGGAAAATAAGTTGATATTGACATCTACATGCAATGTTGAATCATTTTGAGCATCTAAAAGTTTTGAATTCATTTAGTTTGGACTGACTGTTATAGGACAAAGTTATTAGTTTGATTGTTTTGAAGGAACTATGAAATTTTGATCCATTCTATGAATGTTCCTTATTGATTCTCATATAATGGATCATATGTAACATATTCCTAATCTTGCTAACCTATAAATGTGTAGGGGAGAGTGCTTGATTGGTGTACACCGCGAGTTTGGTTGAGAGAAGGGCACTAAATTGATGCCAAGGTTATAGCAGTAGGATATATTCCTTAAGGAGATAGTGTTTTTATATTGGAAAATGTTATGAAATGTCAAGGAGATGGTGTCAGGACTTTTTTTTGGTCTCATAAGTAAATGGAAGTGTATTTTCCAAGAAGCCCTAGTTTTAAGCCCAATTTATAGAGGGTTTTGAAATTTGTATACTAGATGAATCCATTTGGTCAAATGGGTTAGTTAATCCTTTTTTCATCATAATACAATACTTTGGAGGGTTACAAGCCTTGGGGATAAGTATTGTGGGTAGTTCCTTGATAAATGAGCTCCAATTAGGCCTCCTGGAGATAGGAAGAAAGACAAATTTTAGTGGTTTGGTCCAAAACACACCTACCTGGTGCTTGTATTGTTATATTAATCCCAAAAGGGTACTCAAATCAGAAAAAAAAATTCTTGGTGTTCTGGAGTGAAGGGGGGAAAATGCCAGAATAAGAAAATTGAGACCTACTTGGAGACTAGGCCTACTTAATATCTTGGAGTCAAGTTTTCTTATCAAATAATGACTTGGGGGTTTGAGAGACATAAAATCATCATTATTTGGGTCATTTAAGGTTCTTGGAGGCATTGGGATCATTGGGTAAGGTTGAAGTCACGTTTTGAGCCTTTGAATGCAATAGGTGTATTGGGAACACCTTGGAGATTGGGTAGTTTGGGTCCATATAAGAAGTCATTTTGTGGAATTTTTTATTGATCTCTTGCCTCTGCACCACTCCACAACCTCCACTCAATTCCTTAATTGTACTCTCTCTTGGTGTAATATTTGTAGGGTACCACCTTGAATATCTTCTAGTGCACCCCTAGGTGGTGGAATTGGTGCCTCCTACGTCATCTCCTGTGCTGCATCTTGTATCGCCTCTTTGGATATCCTCTTCCTAATTATGTATCCATGATCACTTGTAGGTTCCACAAATCTAATCCTCCTCCTCCCACCAACAACTCCCCCATCTCTCCCTCCATCTCTACCTCTACCCCTAACTCTCCCTCTATCTCTACCTCTACCTCTACCTCCATCTCCACCTCTCCCATCATCCCTACTGACATATCCTCTCACATGAACTCCACATGAACTCACCCTCCTACCTATACCACCACCACCACTACCATCATCGTAATCCACAAGATCATCAATACTTAGTGGAATCTCATTAGGAGCATTCAATCTAGGAAAAGGATGTTGTGCATAATACTCAACATACTCAGTTGTCATCCCCATGTCCACTACATCTAAAAATTAATCCCAAGTCACTAGTGACAAATGAAGATAATCCCACTCAACAATCTCATACTGAATCGAAGGACCCCATAATGGCTCATCCTCCCGAGATCTGGCATATGTTGCAATCCCCTGGGGCATATCGTGCACTCGTCCATACTTCCTCAATACTCTGGTGATAATGAACCACTCAGAAACATACCGAGTCCACCCAATCAGATACCTACTCGTGAATACATAGGGTATCTCTCTCTCTCTCTCTCTCTCCAATCCTCTCAATCTAAATAAAGTCTCCACTCCAGTACGATCAAATCATCTAGAACCCGTGCTAGTACTCCAATTGCCCTAAGCGAGGTTGCACCATGAATTCTCTCTATATATATATGTGTGTGTGTGTGTGTGTGTGCACACACATATATACATATATATGTACACACACACACACACACA
>MU223242.1:4983920-5027340 GCA_018584345.1 Thuja plicata | reverse complement strand
CAAGGTTTTCAGCTAATCCTAGAGAGAATAATTTGATGGCTATCAAAAGGATTCTGAGATATCTTAAGGGTACTGAAGAGTATGGATTATGGTATAAGAAAGGAGGAAACTTTGATTTGAAGACTTTAACTGATGTTGATTGGGTAGGAAGTGTTGATGACAGAAATAGCACAAGTGGTGGAGCTTTATTACTTGTAAAGAGGTTAGTCTCTTGGACCAGTAAGAAATAGAATTGCATTTCTCAATCTATAGCAGAGGCAGAGTATGTTGTTGCAGCTATAAATTGTTCAAATATCATATGACTCAAACAATTGTTGTCAGGTATGAAGGAGGAAATCAAAGAACCGGTTATTATCTACTGTGACAACGCTAGTGCAATTAACATTTCAAAGAACCCTGTGATGCATACTAAGACTAAGCATATTGCAATAAAGTATCATTTCTTGAGAGAATTAGTTCAGGCCAAGGAAGTAAGGTTTGAATATGTGAATACTAAAGAACAAATTGTAGACATATTCACAAAACCATTACCTAAGGATGCATTCTTGTATCTTACAGGAAAGTTAGGGGTTATTCCCCTAATTGAGGGTCACTAATGGACAGATTAGTGATGCATCACCCGATCTACATAATAGATTTAACATGTTGAGGCAGATTGTCAGAGCTTGTTGCATATGAATCAGTACAATCAGGTACACTACAACTTCATTGGATGTGTATTGGATGGTGTCTTTGGAATTGGTTGTCAAAGAGGGAGAGATTATTGATGTCATGCCAAAGAAATTATTAAAACAAAAATATTATTGATGACAGAGGGCGAAATTTTATCAGAAACTAAGATTGATGTAAGAGGGAGAAATATGTATTTCAGTGATTGTGAAGACGGGGGGAGTTTTCTAGATGAGAATAAGAATGAAGCTAAGGACATTAATAAAATTTTATCCTTGTTATTGTTGCTCTATAATTCTTTGTATTATGACATGTTGTGTTTCCATCAATACCAAAGAGGGAGATTATTGATGACAATTATTCAATTGTGTATTGTCATTGATGTATACAAAAATGTAGTGATGTTACACAAATGTCTATACCCAAACCAAGCACAGTCAATGTATGCCATGTTCTCTTGGGAATTGAAGAAGACCAAAGTGATTTTTAGTTCTAACCGAGTTCACTCGGGCATTACAGTAACGGTCGAGCATTGAAGGATTATAGTGTTAACCGAGTTATACATTTAGTATCAGCCGACTAACATCAGTTTACATTTTATGTTTAATTGGTTATATGCAACCGACAGACTTAAGTTTTATTATTGATTTGGAAGGTTATTCAAGCCGACTTGACAAGGCCTATCATATATATACAAGGTCAAGTTTGGATTGAATGTGTGTAAGTGGAAGTATTAAGCAGAAATATATAGCATTAATTAAGATTGAACATCCAGATAGAGCTGCAATAGAATATATGATTAGTAAGGATCCAGTTTAAAACCAGAGCAGAGATCTAAATCAGCAAAGATAGTTGCTTTGTCAAATAGGTAAATCCATTGTTACTCTCTAACAATTGTACCAGTGATCCAAATCTCTTTACAGAGTAGACTTAACAGTCTTTTGTAAATCCTCTCACAAGGTGACATTTCTACATTGAAGTGTTTGAAGACCTCTAGCAAGGCCACTCCTTACAGGGTGATTAAATCCTCTAACAGGGTCACACCTAACAGTGTGCATTGTAAACTTTAATAGGGTTGGCTCCTAACATGGTTCACTTCATAAGAGTGAAAAACAGTAACTAGTTGCAATTGGTGGTTTTGCCAAATTGGGTTTCCACGTTAAATCTTGGTGTTATCCGTGTACATGTTATTTGTTTTATGCTTTATGTTTCTACACTTAATCACTAAAGGATAATCACAGTTAATATCTTAAGATTTGCTTTGTTAATCGAGTAACAAAAGAATATATTTATTGACCAAGTAATAGTGATAAGTTTGTTTAAGACATATAAGGGACTTGGATTTGTTTTTGTGGTAACTGATTCACCCCTCCCCTCTTAGTTACTCAACCCACTTCCAACAATCAGGTCATCAATCATCAAACTGAATTCTAGTATCAATTCATCATCAAGTGAATCATGTTACCAAATTAGAGATTATATTCAATTGAAATAAATCACATCCCTAGGGGCACATCAACTTCATTTGGATCCATATCAAGTTGATGGTCTCAGATCAGAATCCTAGTGAGCGAGTGATTTCATTAAACTAATATCAAATTGCTCGCTATCATCAACATCGATATCTTCAATATATTTCAGATAGGGGCATATCAAATTTATAGTGTCTCCAATCAAGGAATCATCAGATAATAAACTTCATCATGACTCATATCAAGTTGATTTTATCAAATAATAACATCCTCAAGCAAGTGGTTTCATTAGATCCATATTAAATCATTCATCAACATCAATATCTGCAGTAGCATGTCAATTTCATTAGGACCCATATCAAAATGACAATGCTAGCTTCGATTGACAAATCTCATATCAAACATCACATCAGAATGTATATTCAAAGTGAACATCATCAAGTTATGAACATTTTACTCAGGACTCATATCAAACTATTCACTAGATCCAAACATCAGTTTATCATATTCACATCTGACATTAGATATCTGGGACCCATCATCTTATTAGTTGAATAAGATTCAACAAGGGCAACCTCGTATGTTCTTTGAATCAATGAGCTTCGCACACATCGATTCAAAGAGAGGAAAATGTAATCACCTAAAAAATGGTCAAGGAAAAATCAATTGAGTAAATCCTTTTAGAATGATCAAATTAAATCAAAGGATCCAAGAGCATAATTGTGCAATTAAATTCACTCATTTTAATTGCATTAGTGATTATTAATCAATGGTTCTAATTAATTAGTTATCCTTGGTAGTTAATTTAATTCAAATCCAAAAATCACATGGCTAAGGAAATTAATTATCTTGGTTTAATTAAATGCCTAAATATCTCTCAATCGATAAGTGTCACTTGTCACTCAACTAGCTCACAAAGGACAAACAAATTGGCACAAACCAACCAATGAAATCAAAGCATGTGGATTGCTCACTTGATTTTGAATCTTAACCATCTAATTCAAATTGAGAGAATCTCGAGCACTCAATTCAAATCAAGTCATTTTCCCTTAATTGAGAATCTATAAAGCCATGGCAAATCAAGTCATTTATCATAATCTATAATTGCATAGACATAATGCTAGTTTGAGTTCTTAGTCAATTTGCATTGTGAGAGATCATTTAGGAGAATTACATCCATCTATCATCATTTTAGATGAGCTTATCATTCAATTACATCAGGTAGCTTCTGAATTCATCCATTTTACCTTGCATCTTAGCTTGATTGCATCAATTTAGTGTCAATTTTATCATGTAGTTTCATCAATTTAATCCTATTTTCATACATGTAGATGTATTTTCATGAGAATATTCCATTTCATGGATTGTCATTCAATTAGATCTAAAATGCATTCTGAGAGCACTAAAATAGACTAATTGATCTTCATGATAGGAAACAATAATTTGATTTTGATGAGTTTTATGGTGATTTTGATTGATATTTGGATTTCACTAACTCATTGAGCTAATGATATATTGAATGTTGTGTGTTCTAGACATGCATACAAGTACACATTTTACACAACACACATACAATTCTAACTTGTTTTCTTATTATCATCACAAGGCCGATTACAACACTCTAAAACTAAAAATTCAAAGAAAAATCATCCCTAAGATAACCTATACAAGCAATTACCTCAGAGAAAATTGAAATTCAAACCCTTACAAAAGAGAGAAGAGAAGAACATATAGAAGAAAGGGAAACTCCAGATTTATTTTTTTGCTAACATGTGTCCCTTTTAAATCTGATTTTCTTTTGAAATATTCTCCATTCTCTCGAACTGAAAATATTTGCCCCTCTTTCCTTCCAACTAGAAATAATATCCCTTCACTTTGATTTCACTATGAAAACATTTCTATATCTAATCACATTTTTGCTAATAATATTCACTTGGGTGAAAATTGTGTGTGTGAAAAGTGGACCTCTAAGCTATCAACACACACTTCAATAAGTCATTGCATAGTTAATCTAAGAAAACATTGAACTACGAAAACAATAAATTAATATAAATTAACCTAATGCCTTCTAGAAGGAAAGAGTATGAATTTTTTCTCATATCATCGCAAACCTAGTGACTTGACGTTGTCTAAATGAAGGATTTGCAAATGAATATTAATCTATGATTCAAGTACGAGAAGATTCATCCAATGATTAGCTTAGTTTATTTTAAAATCCAAATGAGATGTTCCTAGATTATCAATTGAAATGATTGAAACATGTAAATATGCAAATATTCTAAATGCTTAATAAAAGATGAGAGACAAAAATACCATAATAACTCTACTTAAAAAAATCTTGGATCCGTTGTGATTAAAATGAAGCTTTCTTTTATAAGAAATCTCTCTCAAATCGATGATCGAGATTGAGCTTCGAAGAATAGACACGATTGACTCAAAGAAGCACAATCCATGTGCAAGGAACACCATTGGTTGAGAGAGTCAATTAACTGAACTGATTGATCAGTCATTCAAGAAACTATCTGATTTGATTTTAAAGCTCCTAAATCAAATAGAAGTGGTTGAGCAGTTAATTGATTTGTTTACAAAATGAGGAGAAGAAAAGACTTAGTTAACTGAACAAGAAAGATTTAATTCTATTTTGATGTTTAGTTAATTGAAATGATGACACAAAAATGCATTTTCAAATATTTAAATGCACTTTTTACTCAATTTATTAATTTTAATTCCTTTTCATATTTAATTGAGAATTATCTATTTATTTAATCAACATACTATGATTGTTAATGAAATAAATGACACAAGGTTTACTTTCCAATATTTTAGGATTCAGAAATTAAATTGTTAAATCAAGTGCGATGATAGAATAGGACCTAGGGTTTAGGTCAGATCAGACTAAAGTTGATGAATTGCCTTTAGGTTAGGACTTAAGGATATCAAGATTAGGGTTTTCTTGAAGAGAGATCAAGATTAAGGGATTAGGGTTTAGTTGACAATTTTTAGGTCATTACATTTGCCCCTTTTTGAATTGATATGCGATTAGGACATTGATTCAATGACCAATTAGCGACCAAATAAATAATAGTTTGATGTGAAGCAATGAAACTACTCTTTCAAAGAAAACTGACTCCAAGCTTGATTGGATGAAGATTGATCAAAAGGTATAGAACAAAATGTTCAATTTCATTTGAAGCGATGAAACTAAAAATCTGTCAGGAACTCTTAAACCTTTGGATTGGTTTGAACAAATGACCTGTTTGATTTGAAGGGATGAAATTGATTTTCATTAAGAGATTGATTAGAGAAATTAACTTGATTTGAAGTGATGAAGCCAATTGATCAATGTGTCTGGTTTCAGGAATGAATGACTTGTATAAGACCGATCTGTCTAGTTTTGAGTGTTTTCATCACTATATAAGACAATTGATTGGGTTTCCCTTCATTAAAGATAATCTAAATTTAATGTGATGTGATGAAGCTGAGATGCCCCTAGTGATTGGGTCTTGTTTGATGACGTGATCATTGAATTGTTGATGTCCTAATCCTACCCCCTTAGGAGAGAAATCAAAATATGGATAGGTACCCCAGTGATCAGAAGCAATTCGATTGATTAAACTGATGCAGGAAGAAGTTGATCTGATGTGGAAGAGGTTGCAAGTGTTTAGGACCCATTCTGCACTTGTTTTAGGTCCTGTTGACCAAGCTTGACCAAAATTATGACACATGGATTGCTTGGAAGAAAAGAATTAGATATTTCCATTGGTTTAGAGTCCAAAAGATAGATTACGCAAGTGGTCAACTACAATTGACTCAAAAAGTCAATTGCCAAACTTGACAAGTGAAACAATCTCAAATTTTGATCCCAAAAATGGAATTAGGACGGTTGAATTAGCTAGGGGTGTCATTTTCACATAAATCAAAGCAAGATGAAAATTACGTCAAAAACCTTTTTAAAGGCCAAAAGGGTCATTTTCAATTCTTTTTGTCCTATTTGAGTTTCGACACCTCCTTTGAGCAAAATAGTGATTCCCATTGAAACTCATCGATTAGAGCATCAGAGAGTCCACAACCGACTAAGAACCTATCGAGCAACGGTAAGGGCATGAAAACCATCCTTTCAATTCATGTTTTTGTCAATTTATGTTGATTTTCTTCAATTTGTACGTATTTTTAGGTGTAGAACCCCAATTTCTTGTACGAGTCCCGGGGAGGGCTCATACAAGAAACTGGTTCCAATTCTTTGCTTGTATTATCCCATTAGAGTTGTTGTATACTGCCCACCCTTCATTCGTACGAGCACCTTCTTGGTAGCTCCTTTGCTCATACAACACACCTTAGATTCTCGTATCAGTATGTTTACTCGTACTTCTCTATGTGAATACTTGTATGAGGTTAGATGCTAGTGGAGTTATTCGTATGGAAAACATCAGTCACTTTTAAGCCTTCAAACATCAAAATTTGATTTTTTCATTGTTGATCTAACATCTCTAGCATATTTTGTAGTGTATTCATTCTTCATTTGGTCATTCTGATAATCGTACTGATGCTTTGTTGTTCATTTTCTGCGGGAGCAATTGTTGGATATTCAGTTTTAGATCACCTTTCCGCCCACCACACATTTGATACAGAGACTGAGCAATAATGAGAGAGCTCTCATTACAGAGTGTGGGTTTGGTTGGCTTATGGGGATCCCTGAGATCAGGGTGAACCATGGTTTACTCACAACCCTTGTGGAGAGATTCTACAATGAGCATAATACTTTTCATTTTCTAAATAGAGAGATCACAGTGACATATGAGGATGTGTATTGCATTCTCTGCATTACTTTTAGAGGACCTCCTATCCTGTATGAGGCTACTCAGTGGCCATGCATGCTAGCACTTCATCGAATCTTCAGAGATGATGACATTTGGAAGCGATTAGTTTCATGAGACACCATGATGAGCTCCTTTATCATGCCAGATAGAGGCCAACAAAGATGGAGTGGGGATTGTGTCTGTTAGCTCACCTATACCACAAGCTTCATGAGATAGTCTATTGCAAGGCAAAGAGATTTGAGATAGGTGTAATAGTTCTTCAGGTCTGGGCGTGGGAGCATATTCCCATTTGCAGGCCTATGATAGATGATGCCCAATAGGATGTGCATCCTTTTATTTATAGATATGTAGGTTATGTCACACAACCCCACTTGGGGAAGATCGATTATTAGAGATAACATTTCGATGACCTCATTGTGGTCACTTGGAAACCTTACACGGGTATAGAGGCATGGGGTGATTGGCGGTCACACAATTAAGATATGTTCATTACTCACCCTTTGATCAAATGCACGCCCACTATGATCAAGATATTTGTGGTGTCTTGAGTACACCGACAATTTGGAAATCCATATGCAATATTGTTAGTGTTCACATCCTACACCCGGTTTGTAGATGAGACACATTTGGGATGGGGGCCTTGATTGATGTATGATACAGTTGCACAGGAGCTCCATGGTTTACAATGGGATACCTAGGATTACTTCGAGGGTGTGGGAAATATTGGGGTGACATCTAAGTATCGGGATAATATAGATCGACACCCTTTCCTTGGTTTATAGATCTAGGTGACCCAATGCCGAGGATTAAGGAGGGAGGACCTGCCCCTATCGATGTACCAGAAACAACACCTTGGCGAGCAGGAGGAGATTCTAGTGTGAGCTCGAGTAGAGAAGTGCTGGTAGTAGGGCAACAGAGGAGAGGAGAGGGAGGTACCTTAGGTTTTGTGGGAGTGGATACCCCTATTGGTAGACATTGTTAGAATAACTGAGAGGGCAGGGGGGTGAATCAATTAGTTCCCATTTATTCTATATTCCCAAATTCTCCCAGATGTATATCACAACAATTTCAAATATATAAATCAACTTGGTGAAGTGTAAAATGTATCTTCAAACTTTAGTCTTATACTGTTTACTAAGTAGCAGTAAATTAATACTGTGATTACCAATCAATGTAGATAAAGTAATGTGTAAAGAAAAATAACAATCCACAAAAAATATACACATTGACACATAGATTTTTAACTTGGAAACCGTGCTAAGGGAAAAACCACCTGGGACCGGTAACCCAAAATATTTCACTCTTCTAAAGTGAGCTTGGTTAGGAGCCAACCCTGTTAAAGGTTATAATGCACACTGTTAAATGTTATTTGGTTATAGGATTTAAAACTAATAGTTCTCTCTTGACTAATCATTCACTATGGGGTCAACAAGAAAACACTCAACATTCATTAGAATGTCATACTAAAGACTTTCACGTCCTACTCGGTTAAGAGATTTATCTATAACAATGGTTAAATTGATACAGTAATGATCTGATTCAAATACAACTCTATTTGTAGATTTTTAGATCTATTCTAAGTACATGATACCTCTGATCAATTTTTTCACTTCAGTTCATCTGATTCTTCATACTCTATTCTACTCAGTTAATGCTCTTTTCTCTGTCACTCGGTGATGTCTGCAGAAAATGTTCGGTTCTGTCTTTAACCAGTTTGATCAGTCATACATAAACTTTGCATGTGTGTGCATCATAACATCATGTTTTTCATAATGAATCTATTGTCTCTTATATATACATCATAACTCATTTAATTTCTATCCTTTAGATTTTGCGGCTTAATCTCCATCGTTGGTTTTGCCACTTAGACCTTCCTCAGCAATTGTGTTAAAAACATGTTTAAATCTTCATCGTCCGATCTTCCTTGAATTTTCATAACCATTTGATCATCATAACAAATCATATCATTTAACTCAGAATCATCAATTTTCTAGATCATCATTCTAGTCGGCCTCGGTTTGATTTAACTGCTCAGTCAATATCGTGATGTGTCGGTGATCCCTAGCTCGGTTATCACTATGCTCGATATACATTGTGTTTACTCGGTGTTCATTGTCTCTTGGTGTATACAAAACTCTTCATTTACCGACCACATGAGCTTTGTTTGTACTAGATATTCAATCCATAATAGATGTTTGTTACCATAATGATACTCAAATAAGTTGACATCAATGACAATACATTAACTGATTAATGTTTATCATCATATCTATAACTTGGTTGACTATCAAAAAAATTCAAACATACAATTAGTTGTAGTTCATAAATCTCTCCCTTTGGCATTGATGGCAACACAATATAAAATATTCAATATAAAAATGTGATAGAATACCAAACTATTGTTCTACAACTGCAAAATGCTTCAGCATTAAAAACTCACCATGCAGACTCTCCCTGCAGATTTGACTCTTCTATTCTTGAATCTCTCTGTAGATAGATATGGCATCTCTCTTCCTTTATCATTCTCTCCCTTTGATGGATAGATATTTCATTGAATCATTCTCTCCCTTTTAAAACAATGCCAAAAACAAAATATACAACTCTTCAGTAGCCAAAAATATATTTGGTTGTCAGTACAATAAATACCTTGCAGTGTACTGATATGTCTTTGTCAGTCGAGTTCATCTTTGCGTCAACATGATTGATATTATGATTACATGTTGGTTGATGCAACCTCCTAGTCAGCTTAGTGACCGCTAGACAAGGGACGAATCCCTATCCTACCCCTTAAGTACTCAAATGTATCCTTCGGTAAGGGTTTAGTGAATATATTTGCAAGTTGTTCTTTTGATTGTACATATTCTAGTATAACTTGTTTCTCTTTTACTTGTTCCCTCAAGTAGTGATATTTGATAGATATATGCTTGGTTTTTGCATGCAGCACAAGGTTCTTTAAAATATTTATTGCACTAGTATTATCACAATAAATTATCACTAGATCAATGATCTCTTCATTCACACCTTTTAAAAGTTGTTTTATCCATGCTATATCCTAACAATTTGCAACAACAACAACATATTATGCTTATGTAGTTGACTATGATATGTATCCTTGCTTTTTACTTATCCAGGTAACTAATATTTCTCCTATAAAGAATGCTCCACCACTAGTGTTCTTTCTATCATCATTGTTCCCAGTCCAATCAGCATCAGTGTAAAATTTTAGTTCAAACTTGCCTTCCCTTTTGTACCATACTCCATAATCTTCAGTGTTCTTCAGATATCTAAAAATTCTCTTTACAACAGTCATATGTGATTCTATGGGATTAACAGAAAATATTGAAACAATTCCAACTGCGTGTGTAATGTTTGGTCTTGTGTGTACAACATACATCAACTTTCCAATCATAGATATATACAAAGTTTGATTTGCCTCATGTGTCTTATCTTCTTTTGTCAGTTTGTATCCTATCACCATAGGTGTTCTGACTTATTTAGATTCTTCCATTCTGAATGTTTTTAGTACTTCCTTGATGTATTTGGATTGATTAATATAGATGCCTTCAGGATGTTGTAAAATTTGCAAGCCAAGAAAAAATTTGATCTCTCCAAAAATTGACATTTCAAATTCTTTCCTCATTTGATCAGCAAATGATGTACATAGGTTATCATTTCCTCCAAATATAATATCATCAACAAAAATTTCAGCAATAAGGGTCTTATCATCATTTCCTCCTTTCAAATACAAATTGTTGTTACCACTTGTTCTAATAAATCCAATACTTATAAGATAGGAGTGTAGTCTTTCATACCATGCTCTTGGTGCTTGTTTTAAACCATATAAAGCTTTGTGTAACTTACATACCACGTTAAACTGATCAGGATCAAAAAATCCTTTAGGTTGTTCAATGTATACCTCTTCTTTCAGTATTCCATTCAAAAATGCAGATTTAACATCCATCTGATATACTTTGAATCCTTTATATGCTGCGTGTGCAAGTAATATTCTTACTCCTTCAAGTCTAGCAATGGGTGCAAAAGTTTCTCCATAGTCAATACCTTCTTCTTGTGCATACCCTTTGCATACTAATCTTCCTTTATTTTTGGTTACATCTCCATTCTCATTCAATTTGTTTCTGAATATCCATTTGGTGCCAATGACATTCTTATCATCCGATCTCGGTTCTAATGTCCATGTTTTGTTTTTCTGTATTTTCTCAATTTCTTCATTCATTGTGTTAATCCATTCTTCATTTTCAAGTGCATCTCTAACATTCTTAGGCTCAAATTCACAAATCAAACATGTGTTGTCTTTCAACTTACTTCGGGTCAACATGCCTGCTATTTTATCTCCAATAATATGATTATGTGGATGATGTCTTCTTACATATTTTGCAAGGATAGGTTCAGTTCTTTGTTCTTCATTGTGTTCTCTAGTAGGTTCATTATGATCTTGATCATGATCTTCAGTTGCAACATTTTCCTGATTCTCAGTCTGTGCTTCCTGTTGCTCAGTAACATTACCCTATTGCACAGTAACATTAGGCATCTGTGCTAGAAAAGTATCAGGTTCTTCCATGTAGAAAAATATATTGTAATCTTTAGGCTCTTTCATGATTTCCTCATCATTCTTCTCAGCAAATTCATCAACTTTCACATTTGCACTTTCAATGATCTTGTTAGAAGTCTTGCTCAAACATTTGTAAGCTTTACTCTTAGTAGAATATCCAAGAATTATTCCTTCATCACTTTTTGAATCAAATTTATGATTTCGATCATCTTTTAGAATATAATAATGACTTCCAAAGATTCTAAAATAGCTCACATTAGGTGTATAACCATACCATAGCTCATAAGGTGTCTTGTTTGTATCTTTCTTCAGTTGTACTCAGTTTAGTGTGTATACATCAGTACTAACAACTTCTCTCTAGTATGTTTGTGCAACATTATTTTCAATCATCAGTGTTCTAGCACAATCCACAATTGATCTATTTTTTCTTTCAACAATTCCATTATGTTGTGGTGTCCTTGGTGCAGAAACTTGTCTGTTGATTCCATACTCATTACAAAAGTTAGTGAACTCATCAGAAATACATTCACCTCCTCTATTAGATCTCAAACACTTCATCTCTCTACGCATTTATTTTCCACTTTAGCTTTGTAACATTTAAACATCTTAAATTCTTCAGATTTTTCTTTTAGGAACATGTCAGTCATCATTCTAGAGTAGTCATCAACAAATAAAATAAAATATATGTTCTTATAATAACACTGTGTTCTCATTGGTCCACATAGGTTTGTATGAACTATCTCCAAAATATTATTAGATGAAATTTTTTTGCTCTTAAAACTAGATTTTGACATTTTTCCCATTTGACAATTCTTACACATTACATGGTCAAGTTTAGATAAGCTCGGTAAGCCTCTCACTTTTCTTTTCTTAATAATCTTAACCATGTTTTCAAAATTACATGACAAAGCCTTTTATGCCACAACCATACATCTTCATTCTTTTCCATTAATCATGTAGTTTCAACAGTGTCAAGATAGAATAGATTACCTTTTGATTGTTCACTAGTGCCGATCAATTTTTTAGTTTCATCATAGATTCTAGATTTTCTATTCTCAAATGCAACTCGATGACCTATGTTATTCAACTGTGAAACACTCAACAAATTATAATTAAGTCCTTTCACCCAATACACATGCTCACATTTGATTTTATTTTTCAACAATATAGTTCCTTTTCCTTTTACTTGACAAGGTGCATCATTTCTCATTCTAACAAATCCACCATCACAATGCTTAAGAAATTCAAAATTTCCTTTATCTCCAGTCATGTGATGTGTGCAGCCACTATCAATAACCCAAATTTCATGTTTACTAACTTTAGAAATAAGTGTTGTTTCAACATACCTCTCATCTTCTTCTGAATCTTCTTTTAAAGCCACAAATATTGTCTCAATATCTTCATCAATGTCAAAACCAGTATCATTATCTTTATCTTCAGCAATGTAACAAGCCTTCTTTCCTTTGTCTTTTTAATCTTGGTTATTCCTTCTGACATACTATCGGTTGCTTCTATATTCTTGGTCATCTTTTTTGTCATTAGATCTTTCATTTCTTTCATCATTCTTTCTGTTAGGGCATCGGGAAACAAAGTCTCTAATCTCTTTACAATTGAAACATATCAAAGGTAGTTTACCTTTATATCTTCCTTTGCCTTTGTGCAATCTTCTAACTATTAATGCTTCAAGTTCATCAAGTTCTTTATCATCACTATCACTGCCACTGTTATTTCTAATCATGTGTTTGCTACCAGATTTACTAATCTTTAAAGAAGACATAAATGCAGATTCCATGGTAGGTACAACACTGTTGTCAAAATTAGTCAGCTCAAAAGAAATCAGTCTACCAACAAGAATATCAATAATAATATTTTTTCCAGATTCTTTTCTCATTTCATGTATTGCAGAGACTCTTATAGAATAAATAGGCAATATATTTCTAAGAATCTTACCCACAATAGTGTCTTCGTCAATAGTTTCACCTACTCCTCGAATAGCATTCACAACCTCCTTGAGTTAGTTACTGTACTATGTTATGTCTTCTTCTTCTTCTTTCATTCTCATGTCATCAAATTTTCCTCAGAGACTTTCAGCTTTAGCTTTTAGTACATTTGCATCTCCTCCATAAACTAATGTAAGCTTGTCCCACATCTTCTTGGTTGATGTAAATGTCTTGATATCCTGAAATTCAACATTAGTGAGTGAAGAAGCAATTTCTACCATTATAATGTTGTGTTCATGTTTTTCTTTCATATAATTAACAGTCAAGGGTCCAGTAGGTAGGATGAATTTAGAATCTAGGTATATTGCAATGTCATCTCCAATCCCTGATAGGTATAGTCTCATTCTGCTTTTCCAGGTTGAGAATTTTTCCTTGTTCAGCTTAGGTGCGTCTCTCTTATACATCTTGATTTTTAGCTTAAGTCCTTTAAAACTTTCCTTCTAAGCACTCTATGCTCTGAAACCAATTGTTTGAATAAATAAGAGGGGGGGTGAATCAATTAGTTCCCAATTATTCTACAGTCCCAAATTCTCCCAAATGTATATCACAACAATTTCAAATATATAAATCAACTCAGTGAAGTGTAAAATGTATCTTCAAACATTAGTCCTATATTGTTTACCGAGTAGAAGTAAATTAATACTATGATTATCGATCAATGTAGATAAAGTAACGTGTAAAGTAAAATAATAATCCACAACAATCATACACATTAACACATAGATTTCTAACGTGGAAACCCTACTAAGGGAAAAACCACATGGGACCAGTAACCCAAAATATTTCACTCTTCTGAAGTGAGCTCGGTTAGGAGCCAACCTTGTTAAAGGTTACAATGCACACTGTTAATTGTGACCTGGTTAGAGGATTTAAAACTAAAAGTTCTCTTTTGACCAATTATTCACCGTGGGGTCAACAAGAAAACACTCAACATTCATTAGAATTTCATAATAAAGACTTTCACGTCCTACTCGGTTAAGAGATTTATCTGTAACAATGGTTAAATTGATACAATAATGATCTAATTCAAATACAAATCTGTTTGCAGATTTTCATATCTATACTAAGTGCATAATACCTCTAATCAATTTGCTCAGTTCAATTCATTTGATTATTCATACTCTGTTATGCTCAGTTAATGCTCTTTCCTCTATCACTCGGTAATGTCTGTAGAAAATGCTCAGTTATGTCTTTAACTAGTTTGATTAACCATGCATAAACTTTGCATGTGTGTGCATCATAGCATCATTTTTTTATAATGAATCTCTTATCTCTTATATAGACATCATAACTCATTTAATTTCCATCCTTTAGATTTTTCCACTTAATCTTCATCGTTGGTTTTGCCGCTTAGACCTTCCTTGGTAGTTGTGTAAAAAACACATTTCAATCTTCGTCGTCTGATCTTCCTTGAATTTTCATAACCATTTGATCATAATAACAAATCTTATCATTTACCTCAGAATCGTTAATTTTATAGATCATCATTCTGGTCGGCCTCAGTTTGATTTAACTGCTCGGTCAATATCGTGATGTGTCGGTGATCCCTATCTCGGTTATCACTGTGCTCGGTATAGACTGTGTTTACTTGGTGTTCACTGTCTCTCGGTGTATACAAAACTCTTCATTTACCGACCACATAAGCTTTGTTTGTTCCAGATCTTCAATCCATAATAGATGTTTGTTACTATGTTGATACTCAAATAAGTTGACATCAATGACAATACATTAACTTATTAATGTCTATCATCATATCTGTAACTCGGTTGACTATCAACAAAATGACTTCAAACATACAATCAGTTATAGTTCATCAATGATACCCCCATTTTGGATGAGGTCACACAACAAGTCTAACAATGGCAAGATGTGTAGGGATAGCAAGCTGAGGGTGAGGGAGAGGGTCAGAGATAGAAGACACCTCGTGATGTTATTCATTCACTGAGAGAGAGGGTCCAAGGTCTTCAGATCGAGGTTGATGTGGGTTAGACGAGGATAGCAGAGCAAGATCAATGAATAGTTTATCTTATTACTGATAGGGATCAATGGATTTACGCCTTGACTGCTGAGAGCGACCAGTTTCAGTGTGTGGCCACACACCAGAAGAGCATGGCATCCTACTATGTTGTAGCCTACAGTGTTGTTGTCCCATTAGATAGGCAATTTTTTCCTTTCTCTCAGTATATGACTCAATTAGAGGGTGCGCGTATGTCATAGGCTGATGAGATCACTCCTCCACCACCACATGTTCCTGCTAATGCTGAGGATATGGCCGAGAGCTAGCTCTTGTTGTATCGTCATTTTTTATATTCATCAATTTTGTACGCATTTTGGCCTTATATATGATGACTTTCTCCGATGAAATTGTATATCTTGAGATCATTTTACCACTGGCATTGATTATATATACAAAGACATATGATTTGACCTCATTGTACTTGTGTTCATTGATTTTATGAGATGTGTTATTTCCTTATGATGTTCTAAATGGATGCATTTCTTTTGTGATCATGTATGTTTATGATGCTCATGGATGATTATGCATATGTGTATGATATATGATGGTTATTTGATTTTGCAAATGGATGGATGTGTAGTGCTTCCCATGTTTGCATTCTGTTCCATGGTTATTTTGATCGAGAGACACTTTGTTTATTGCTGGTTTATTTGCATGATGAGATGCTTCGATGACTATACCTTATTTTGATTACCAGTATCATAATTGCTAGATGTTAGATGATGTTGTTGTTCAGTTTGATTATATCTGCATGATGATGCTAGTGATGTGACATGATGCTTTATGATGATATCTATGTTATTTTTTATTCAAACTTGGATTGAGGAGTATATTGTTATTTGATGGTTGTTATTTGGACTTCTGATCATGGTGCAAATTATGTTGTGGATAACTATCTTTTATTTTCAGTAGTTGTATGCTCAGATGGTTGTAAATGGTTATTTAATGTTGTAATTTTAATGTGTTATCATGTGTTCATATATATGTTGTATGATGTACTACACCACCACTATGCATTTTTCCTATTGGTGCTAGTACGAAGTGAGACAGAGTCGTAGTCACTTGCTTACGAGATCCACACAATGTCCTATTCTCCTTCACGTAATTTTGTACTTGTTTGCATTTTGGCTATTTATTTAATTGAGAAGCTACACTTGATATTTTCTTGTTTACTAAATAGGTACCAGGTACATTCATCCTGAGTACAGGATCCAAGTGTTTACCTATATCCCCAACAGTGGCACTAGGATATAGTGACCTTGGTCGTTTGTTGAGCCAATGTCATCCCTGTAAGGTCGAGGTATCCACAGTGTTGTACTATTAATTAACCCTTCAGTTATTGTGGTAAATTCAGATTCATAGTGCATTACATGAATTGACCAGTGAGCGTGTCTATGCATTTAGGGTCCACACTTGTCGCGAAATTTATTTAATTTAATGTTGATTTTAATTGTTCGGGGGAATTTTAATGTTTGATTTTATTTTATTTATTTTTGGCTAATTTGTCATAGTTGAATTCCAAATGCTTGAAATTATTTTATTTAATTTTTGGGTTTTTAGCCAATTAGTTTATTAAATGGGTTAGTAACCTAATTTATAAGTCACTTTTTAAAAAGTGCTTATATGAGGCAAAAGAGAGTTTTCTAACTCACTTCTCACTTTGGCAATTTGATAATTGGAAGTTTTGCTCCAAAACCTCTTGGATAAATTTTGATTTGTGCTCGTTGTGTTCGATCCATTTGTCAGATTTTTGTGGGTAGTGGATTTTCATAATTGTGTCACGATTCCTTACCTTTCCATGGAGCCATTTCCATTTTCGCGATCTCTTCGCAATTTTCTACCCTTTCTTGGTTTTTACCAGCTGAGTGAGGTAGGGCTTTCTCAATTTCATCATTTGGCTTCATTTTTGTTCATTATTTTGATAATTAATTGTTTGGGGGTTGAGAACTAGTGTTCCCCTCCATTTTCATGCATTTCCATGACCTGGTTGGGCGGGCATGAGTATTTTAGTGTTTTCTTACTTTGGAAATTTTGATTCATACCTAGTTATACTGCCGAAGTTTGCTTGTGTTCCAAAAAATTATATTTTATTATATCTTTGGTAGTTTTGGCATGTTTTAGAAATGGGTTTTTGATTTTTTCAAATTTTGAGTAGTTTGAATTTTGGGTGTTTTTGGCGTTGCCTGGTTTTGTGTGTCACCCAGTTCTTGGTTGTTGCCTTGTTGGCATGTTTTGAGTTATGTTTTGGTATCCTTTTCTACATGGAGTCAGATTTTGGATTTGGAATGGATAGAGGATATTCCCTGTATTCTTATACCCCGATCTGAAAGTGCTCCGTCAACGTGTTTTGGTGGTTTTGGCTCTTTGGCCATTTCCTTGTTTTCTCTTGTAGTTTCCACTTAGATGTACTTATCAAGTGAGAGTTGTTATTTCACCTTGTTTCATTCCTTGAATCTAACCCCTTGTATTTCATTATATCTCTTGGTTACGTGGTGATGGTTGTGTTCACCCACATGCACGTGAGTGTGCTTATGTTGGATCTTGCGAGATCCAGACTCCTGGATATAGGCCAGTTGAGTGTGTGAATATTGGGGGTTGGGTTTGGATTTGAAGCCTTCTAGAAATCATTGTATGATGATCAAGGGTATGTATAGGTAGATGTGTGGAGTGGCTTCTCACGGTTATCCTATCTCGAAAGTGGCCGACAAGGTAACGTGTAGAAGTTTTAATAAAGTGATAACCAAACAAACACATGGGTAATAAAAATTAATAAAGGATAAGAGTTCACTTATATGGTGTGTGGCCTACCGAGGGAGTAGATTTACCATACCATATGCCACTTAGGAGTACTAAGGGTGAGGGTGCGATGTCCATTGGCAACCAATCTCATGCGCGAGCTGGTACAAGGACACAGTATGAGGCCTCCTGAGGGAGTTGAGTTACTGTACCACATACCCCTTGGGCTAGTATGATCCAAGTGATGAAACTCCACTAGATTCCCTACATAATATCCTTAGCGTGTTCTAAGTAGTGACCTAAAATACTGCATTGCATTCATGTTCATTGTGTACCTTGAGTCATGCATTGATTGGCGTGTGTGTAGCCTCTTGCTTGGTTGTGTTTTATGTGATTATGGTCGCGTCATTATATCCACGGAGCATGGCGGGGTGGGCCTACGGGTATCACATGGTTGGGTTGCATTACTCACCTATACCACTGTTGGGGATCGATGTACAGAGACGATCTTCTTCCAGTTGCTGAATTGGAGCTTGTTGCTCACTTGTTCCTTATGTTACTTTCAGTTATTTGTTTGAGTTCTTGTACTTATGTTTATGTAACTAAGTTAGGTGTTTTAGATGCTTAGTTTATTCCATGTTGTTTTATTTGTTCTTTTGGGGCAATCAATTATTTAACTCTTCGATTTTTCCACTTCTGGTACTCCTTGGTGTGGAGATAAAGTCATTATTTTAGCTTAAAAATCCTTAACTTTTTGTCTTGGACCAAAAAGGCAGCATCTCATACGAGTAGTTATAGGGTCTCATACAACTTTGTGTAGTTTATCATATGGGATAATACAGGGTCTTGTATGAGTTCCTGCACACTTGTATCATCTGTTGCAGGTACTCATATGGAAACCCATGTATACTCGTATAGGAAGGTGTACATACTCGTACGACATTCCCCTGGTGTTACTTGTATGGGGACCAGAGGGCATTTTAGTCTTCGTTCAGAAGATGAAAGTTGGGTCTCCAGATACCCTTTTTAGCGTTACACCTTCTCCAACTAGAACAAATTGTGTATTAGATGGTTTTCTGTAAGTGTATGTTATCCATGGTTTCCTTTGCGTTTAATTTGGTAAATGGACTTGTATGACTTAATCACAGTACTAATTATACTTTGGGTTTAAAATGAATCATCGAGGAATAACGTAGTAATTGGATGTACCTTATATGTTAATCATGTAGTTGGAAATGTACAATGGTGTTGGTTCGTGCTTGAGAGTTCTTAGTGTTGTGTTATTCTTTCGCCTTGCACTATGATATGCGTTATGTATTCCTTATGAAAAAAATATTGCTACCTTATTATTGGTTTTATCCTTGTTTCCAAGGATTTTCGGGCGGGGCATTACAAGATGTGATACTACTTATGATGATGCAATGTATTTGTGATGTTTTTAATTTATGTTTTGATGCATATATATGGATGCAACTTAATTATGCAATGGATATGAAATATTTCTATATGATGTGCAATGCTTATAACATCTTGTGTAGGAAATTGTTGTTGTCAATACACAAGTACTCGATAATGTCTTTGTATTCAACGCGCAACTTGACCACTTGGAAAAGGGAAGATTGATCAATTTGAGCTTCAGATCCCATATTGGAGAGAGAGAGAGAGAGAGAGAGAGAGAGAGAGAGAGAGAGATTATGTTGTTCTTACACTACGCAACTACAATGCAAAAACTAACATGAATGCATCCTAGGAATTAGTCACTGGGTTCGAGCTTGAAAATTTTCATCATTGAGCATTTGGGACATCATAGTCAATACAACCCTTACTAGTGCCACTGCGACCATAAGGATATGAGTATGAGTTTCATCAGATAAAATATGGGAAACCAACATAAGCATCATGACACAAAAGCCAAGATGACCTAAACATTGTTTCCAATTGATGTTATAGGGGTAAACTAGTATCAAGGCATACAAAGCTGAGATAACCATGAGTGTGATCTTGCATAAACAAGCAGATTAATAATAGTCAAGGAGATAGCTCTGACTGCACCTTGGCATGCAAGTAAACATAGTCGAGGTATGTGAGGCTTTTCCACCTTAATGTGGAAGCTCTTATCATAGACACCTAGTTTATTTTGATGTTGCAGGATCATCGAGACCACACCATTAAGAAGCAATCAAAGAAAATATTTAGCAAAATGCATTGATAACATACAACATCCAAGAAAATTTCAACATATCTTCAGCAAGTTTTGTGATCATTTTGCGTTTGTCTATGTAGGGTGTTGAAAAACACCATCATACTTGCGAGTGCATAGTGTTTGATTCTTATTAAACCATTGTTAAGGTTATGTAGTGCTATCCAATGTGTGTTGAGAAACCCAGACATATCCAAATAAGTAGTGTTAAGAAACATTGTTTATTAGGGTGTTGAGAAAAATCATTATGTTAGTGGCAAACCATCCTTCAGGAATAACTAAGATACTAGCTCTGGTTTAGTTCATTACATTGATCAAACTGGAGAGATTTCCCCCTAGTAATGAATAACTAACTTGACTCAAACTTCTAGGACAAAGTCGATTCGATTGCCCCCAGACTATGACTCTGGACCGGTTTCAAGCCATGAGAGTTCTCAGAAGAACCAAAGTGTCACGAAAGTGACTGAAAGCTATGCACAAACTAAAGTAAAGGGATAACAAGACTTAGCATTGATAGTTGGAGAACTTGAGTACAAGAGGCATCTGTTTACTAGGTTTTCACCTACTTAGCAGAGATTCTATTTTTGCTACCAAGGTGCCTATTTACCAGGTTTTCACAAAGGCACTTTTTTTCTTCATTTTCATTTTTTTGTATTTTTTAAATCTTTTTTTATTAATCAAGGCGTCTATTGCTAGGTTTTCACCAAGATGATCATTTTTCAAGACTTTTTTCAAATTTTTAGCTTTTCTTCAGGATATTTTACACATTTTCTATCTTTTTTTAGGACAATATAGATATATACATGTTGTTGGACATTGAGAATGCTCAGGTGTAGAAATTCTTCAGGTGGAGAGTGTTGATGGGCTCCCATAGCTGTTCTCCTTCTGGTGTAGAGATTTGATAGGCTCCATAGCCAAATGATGCAATGATGATATAAGGACCCAACTAGTTAGGCTCAAACTTCCCCTTTTGTTTTTGATGTGATTGATTATGGGGATTTTCTCTCAACACTAGGTCACCAACCTTAAGTTTTCTTAGTTTGACCTTTTTATTGTATCCTCTTGACATTCTCTTTTGATATGCTCCGAGATGATTGAACTTTGCTTGCTAATGCACATCTAGAAGTTCTAACTCTTGTAGTCTTGAGACTCTGCAGTCTTCATTTGTTATCAACCTATGTAGAGAAACCTTAGAGATGGGATTTCTATTTCTATGGGTAAGATTTCTTCTGCTCCATATACTATAGCAAAGGGTGTTTCCCCAGTAGGCATTCTGATGCTTGTTCTATAGGCCCATCGTATAGGATTGAACTGTAGATGCCAATCCTGTCCAAAATTGTTCACAGTGCAATGCAAGATTTTTAGTAGATTCTTGTCTGAGGCCTCAGCCTACCCATTTCCTTGTGGGTAGTAGATAGAAGAACAATGTTGCTTTATTTTTAATTTATCACATAGTTTGTCTATATTACTGTTCTTAAACTACCCTCCATTATTAGTTATAATGGATGAAGGGATACCATATCAGTAGATTATGTGGTTCAAAATGAATAGGGCCACTTGTTCATTTTCTTTGGTGAGTGGGACTGCTTCAACCCACTTGGTGAAATATTTTGTGGTCGTTATTATGAACTTGTGTCTGTTTGAAGAGGATGAATATATCTTCCTGATGAGCTCAAATGCCCATTTTTGAAAGGCCCAATGTGTGATAAAGGGAATGAGATCCCTAGCTAGAGCATGTATAAGATTTCCATGCAACTGGAATTTCTTACAAGTCTTGGAGTATCTGATTGCTTCTTTCTCCATGTCTGGCCAATAGTAACGTGCTCTTAGTAGTTTTCAAGCTAGATTCAAACCATTAGAGTGAGAACCACAAATATCATCATGGACCTCAGCTAACACACATTTGGAATCTTCCTTTTCTAGAAACCTAACAAAAGTAGCATCTAATCCTCGCCTATACAAGTTGTTTTCTATGATAACATACTGTGAGGCACTGCAGATCATGTGTCATTTTTCATTATGGGTTAGCGCATTAGGAATGACCTAATGGTGTAGGTAGGCATAAACATGTTGGTAGCAGGATGATTCATGTCCTATGATAGAATAGATCATGTGGGATTTAGGGGAGTTATAATCTGGGAAATGAATCTCTTCCACTAGGAACTTATAGCGGAAGTCTTGTTGTTGTTGTTGTTGTTGTTGTTGTTGTGAGGAAGCCATTGCATTGGCAACCCTATTTTGTGACCTCGAGATCTTTTGAAATGTGATGAAGGTGATGTACTTCTTGAAATAATTAACCATTCTTTTGTAAGGAATGATTTTATCATCCTTTGTTCGATAGACATCATTGATTTGGTTGATGACTAGTTGGGAGTCACCATGAATGTGTAATTCCAAAATGTTCCATTCAATAGCCAATTTAATGTCATTCAGGAAGGATTCATATTTAGCTATGTTGTTTGTATAAGGGAACATGATCTTGTATGCTTTAGGAATAGAGTAGCTCCGAGGACTGATGAACAACACACCTGCACCTTAACATTATTGCATGAAAGAGTTATCAAATAAAATCTTCCAGGATCGATGAGTGATGTGGAAAATGGATCCATTCGGAAACTCAACATTGATGGGTTGATCATCTTGTAGTGGAGCTTCAGCTAGTTAATCTGTGATAGCTTTCCATTTTATGACCTTACATTCACCATATTCAATGTCAAACTCACCAAGGAGAATGACCCATTTAGCTAACCTACAAGTTAAGGTTGATTTTCTCAAGAGGTACTTTAGTGGGTCAATCTTTGCAGCTAGTTTTATCGAGCGTGCCAACATATACTGTCTCTTTTTTTGACATGCGAACACAACTGTCATGAAAGCCTTCTCAACCAATAAATAGTTCATCTCATATGAGACCAAGGTTATATTGATATAGTAAATAGCTCATTCCTTCTTGTTCTCATCTTCTTGTGCAAGGAGTGCCCCCAGTGATGTTGTGGTAGCTGAGATGTACAAGATGAATGGTTTTCCCTATGTAGGAGGCATTAAAATTGGTGGATTTTATAAATACTCTTTGATTTGATTAAATTTATTGTTATATTCCTCTTCCCATTGATAATTCACTCCCTTGTGTATAGTTTTAGTAAATAGTTGTGCCTTATCAGCGAGTTGCTAGATAAACCTTCTGATAAATTGAATCCATCCTTGAAGCATTCTCATCTGACTAATGTTCTTTGGCAGTGGAATCTCCATGATTTCCTATAATTTTGTTGGATCTACCTAGATACCTTTTCTGGATATAATGTATCCAAACAGTTTACTGGATGTTACGATGAATGTACATTTATTTGGGTTCAACCTGAGCCTGAACTGTTCCATTTTGTCTAGGATCTTGCCCAGATCTTGTAAATGTGTAGATCTCTTCATGGTCTTCACAAGAGTATCATCCACATAGTCCTCCATGTTTTTGTGCATCATATCATGGAAGATCATTGTTACAGCCCTCTGGTAGGTAGCAACAACATTTTTTAAAATATGAATGGCATGACGTTCCAATAGAAGGTCCACCAAGAACATGTGAATGTCATTTTGTCTTGATCCTTAGAATCAATTTTGATATGATTGTCTCCTGAGAAGCCATCAATTAGGGAGTAAATATTGTATCTATATATCATATCAATGATCATGTCGATATTGGGTAGAGGAAAGTAATCTTTCAGACAATATTTGTTGAGATCTTTGAAATCAGTGCACACCCAGATGGACTTATTTGATTTTGACACAAACACGATGTTCAAGATCCATTCTACATAATCAATGGCTCTAATGAACCCCATTTTCATAAATTTATCCAAGTCTACTTTCACTAATAGAGCAACATGAGGATGCATATTTCTGAGTTATTTCTTCACTGGTTTGACTCCAGGTGAAACTGAAAGATGGTCCTGTAACATCTAAAATGTAAAGGATAAAATGATAGGGTTTTGGTGGTGTGTTCATTTAAGATAAAATCCCTTACATTTAAATATGTTATGGGGGTAAATAAGATTCTCTCCTTCTATACTTGGATATGTAAATGAAAGATCCAAGTTGATTAACCCGAAAGGAAGGATCAATGCATATATGAATCAATCATTTAGAAACAAGAATAAGGAAGGAAGATCTTAAGTACCCGTATTTGATTTGTTAATTTGAAATGTATTTTAGATTTAGATAGATTGATGACCATAATTGAATTGAATAGGAGAAATGAACTAACCTTTAAATATCATAGATCAAAGAATTCTATTTTCTGAAGCCTGTGTTGAGTTTCTGAAAAATCTGAGACCGGATCTGGAATGGAAATGCAGAGACGAACAAAACCCAACAATATTTTTCTGTTTTGAGATAGTTTTAATTTGTACCCTCAAGTCAATGTCACCATTTGCCAGAATTTTTGATCGTTCCCTAGGTCACAATCGACCTAAAAAGTCTCAGACCGAAATTATGCTTTCGGATCCCGGAAGTTTGCTGAAAAGGGTATCCGAATCTTCATCCCGATCTGCTATTCTGAACCTATACCTGCAAGAAAAATGGGTTTATTTGTTGGGGGAGGGGTTTGCCTTAGTCAAACCCTAATTTAGGAATTTACCTTGAAATCAATAATTGAAATAAAGAATTCTTGCAAGTAGTAGAAGTAAATCTAACAATGAAGCTAATATATTCAAATAGATATGCAATTGTATTTTGAATGTAAACAAGTATGTAAATATGAAAGCTTGAACTCAATTAGAAACCATAAACCTCCATGATTGTATGCTTGAGAATCCACCTAGAAGGGAGAATGAATGAATGTTTGAAGATGCACAAAAGGATCTTGAAGGAAGATCACACCACCATGATGGATAGATCTAGGGTTTGAATGACGAATCTTGAATGCTTGAACCAAATCCCTTCAAAGGCTTGAAAGCTCGAATCCTTAATCTTTAATGGAGAACTTGAATGTTTGAGAGGAAGAATTGAACAATTTGAAAGCTTGAGAACATTTAGAACAATGGATGCTTGAAATTTTTTCTTGATGATTTCTTTCTTGGTTTCACTTAGTTGATGGATCTTTTTCTTAGAATCAATTGCCCCCGAAAATGAGAGAGAAAAGCTTCTTTTTATATGAAACTAGGGCACAATCTTCTAGAGAGGTTGACATAGGAGTTTTAAATTCCAATCAAAATCATGCCCCTAGAAGAGGACCTATATTAAATATGATTTAAGATTTGCCGCTTTGGAACCCAAAAATAGCCGACCCGGAAGCGGGAAATGAACTTTTGATGACCTCCGGCAGCCGACAGGCTTCCAGATTTGAAAGGGGGACCCAGGTCAAGGTCGAGGTCATCCTTGACCTAGGTCAAGGTCAAGGTTTAGCTTGAACCAAGGGGTCAGGACCCTTGGAAAACATGTCATTTGGGATGGGAGGTGTCTGGAGAGGCCCGATCAAGGTCCTAAATAGACATAGAAGCATGAGAGGATGCATAAATGGAAGGACAATGTGATGGTGGTAAAAAACATCCCCTAAGGAGGGATAAAAATTCTTAACATGGAAGTGATTCCATTTTAAGATGATACAGGTGCATTATAAGATCTGGATCCAATCCTGGCATATCTGAGTAAGCCTATGTAAAGTTGATTTTCTTTTCTTTAAAGTATTTAGAGATCTCTTTTAGCTCTTTGTTGATAGAGATTGTGCCAAGTGGATTATATGTGGGTGTTCCTCAGTTCCAATGTTCATAGGTTATGTTGGCTCTTTCAACACTGATGTTCACTCCTAAAAGTGACTAGGAAAGATATCAAGTACCCAATCCTTCAACACCTAAGAGAGGTTTTCACCATTGGACGCATCTTTTATTTTTACTATATTATGTTCCAAAACTAACACAATGTGGTTTTTTCCTTAAGAACATTTATTTCTTTTCATTTTGATTTTCTGACTGAGGTACTTGATTTCTGCTTCAGTCATGTTCACGCTTGGTTCACTGGTGGAAGAGGTAACTAGTTCAAGAACATTGAGTTAACATGCTAATGCATACTCGTCAGGGAACGTGGGCATGTTCATGGGTTGTTCTTGTAAACTCTAGTTAATGAGTTTGGGATGCATGAGTGGCAAGGGTTCGATGGGTTCAAGGGTATTCATGACATGTTCATCACAAACTTGAACCGTTAAGTAGAGTCCTAGATTAGTACCTTGTATAGACATGTTCAAATTGGTAAGATTCCTAATGACATCATCAAAGACAATGTTAGGGATTTAAGAATCTAATTCATCAGACCTAATCCATGAGCCTTCACCTACCTCAAGTTGGGTCACATGTTGTTGCACTATATCAACCTCCTTATCTAGGGTTTCTTCATATAGACTATCAAACTCATACTCATGAGAGTTTGTTTCATCTTTATCTACCATGTCTAAGATATGAGTAAAGTCTACCCATTGAACCCAATTAGAGTGAGTCATCCCCAGGAATTTTGCTATGGTTATGTCCTCTTCTGCTTCATTGGGACTTTGTTGGGAGGTTGAAGCTCCTTCTTGATCAGGAACCACTGGTTGTTCCTCTGAGACTTGTTCTTCAGTAGCATTTCTCTGGGGATTTTGTACTTCTTCCACATTAATTAGAGACTTGATACATAGAGGAATGGGGTAAGGATATTCATCAGAGTCATCATAGTCATCCCACTTGCAGGTGGGTGTATCTATATTTCTCTTTTCCTCAGTTTATAAAAATCCTAGGCCAGTTGCATCCTTAGAACTTATGTGCTTGAGTTCTATGGGTTCCAGGAGACCATTTTTATTAGACCCTATAGGTCCTTTTCCTGGATAACCCACACGTCAAACCAGTTCATATCCCTTGCCATATTTCTTAGGGGATATCTCACAATGTTTTACATCATTATCCTCGGGCTCTCTGTAGAGCCATTCCAAGATAACTTTCTCTTCATTTTCATCCTCCAGCGGCACAGTTGCCTGGATAAAGCTACCGTCATAGATTACCTTTTCTTGTGTAGTTAATGGTCTCATCTCTTCTGAAGGTCTCCCATAAGAACTGGGTGATGTAGGAAGAAATGTTAGTGACAGAACAAGTTCTACTATGTATCCACCCATACCAGTGTCTGTAATTTTTAACTTCTTCTCCATTTCTTTCACCAACTCCCTGGCTAACTCAGAGGTCTAAGATTCTCTATTGTATGCAATGAGAGTGTCAACAAACTATCTCAATGCATTGTAAGCATAGCTAGTATCTATAGGAATGATGACTTCAACACCATTGAAGGTGAATTTGATGCACTGGTGATAAATAGACAAGACACCTTGCATCTCATGGATCCAGGGTCTTGCCAACAAAATTTTGTATGCCAGTGGAAGATCTGACACTTGAAATATGACCTCCCTTTCTATAGGACCCACTCTAATAGGTAGAGTCATGAGACCTTTCAAAGATCTCTCTAGTTCATCATATGCCTTTATTGTTATCTTATTTTTAGGATCAATGACATGTTCTGAAAAACCCAGTTGTTCTACAAGCTTGTAAGTACAAATATTCAACCATGCACCTCCATCTATCAAGAATCATTTGACATGATGCTTATGGAACATGAATTTGATGTGCAGGGGAGATTGTGCAGGTGACTCAAAGAATTATCATCTTCTTTCGAAAATGATAGGTAGGGAGGTGAGGTCAAGTGACCCACCATGGTTTGAAACTAATCCAAGTCCAAGTCCTTTGGGACATTGGTACTTTATAAGGATTTATCCAAAATCTCTCTGTGAGATGGAGAGATTTTGAGCAATTTAAAGATTGAGATTTGAGCATTCATTATTTTTAATTTCTTGATAATGTTGTAGTCAACAACATGAGACAAAACCAATTGTTTGGAATTTGACACCTTAGATGTAGTCATAGTTGGTTGTTTGTTGGTCGATGTAGAGGGTTTTGACAACCCTAATTAGTTACTCGATGTAGAGGGGTTGGAAGGTCCAGCTCCTCTTAAGGTGACCTTTTCCTTTGCACAAGTCACAACATTAGTTGTTCTAGACTCTTTCTCATTTTGCTTGACAATCATGACATTGAAATACATGGGAGAGACTAGCTCAAGAATGTGACTGACATTATAATCATTGGTGCCATATGTGTGATTGATTTTGGAACCTTTCTTGGAGGTTTCTTCTTTCTCATACTTAGGTAAGGGATTTTTTAATGCTTTATGATCAACATTCGAGGAATGATTTCCAACTGCAATTGTTTCATTTTCAATGAGATATTGGATCTCGTGTTTGAGTCTCATGCAGTTCTTAGTCTTGTTTTGCTTGTTCTTGTGGAACTCATAGTAGTCATTATCGCTCCACCATTTTGGTTTCACCTCAGGTTCATATGGTCTGGAGTTGTCTGGCAATGTGATAATTTTATTTGCTAAAAGATTCTTGAGCACTGATTCGTAGGATTCACCTGAAGGAGTGAAGTTTCTCTTGTGTTTGACCCAAGAATTTTCCTTCATGAGATTACTAGTTCCTTTTTAAGGAGGTTTAGAGGCATTTTCAACATATTTTAGGGTCTTTGTGTCGCTTGTCAAATTAAAAAACTATTAGATTTGATTGAGGAGCAACATGGTCGACTACTCCATCATTTACCACATGCTTATTTTTGTTTCAGTACTTGTTCTTGTCCTTGGAACTGGAACTATACTTGCTTTCCTTGTAAAGGGTAATCTCACCCTTTCTGACAAATGCGTCTTCTATTTTCAGTGCACTCTTCACTATTTTGTCAAAAATGGGTAGATCTTGCATCTGAATGGGGAAGTTGTACTCAAGTATCAATGTATTGGTAAATATATCCATCTTCCTAGATTTAGGTATGAGATGTGGATATCGAGAAAATAATTTCCTCCATCGCTAACGAAAATTTAGAAAAGGGTCTCCTATTTGTTGTTTGGTATTGCATAGATTGATCATTGTTATAGGATGTTGTATGTTGTACGAATACTATTGTAAAAATAGATTTATCAATTTGTCAAAAGTTTTGATTCCAGTGGGTAACTTCAAAAACCAATCCATGGCCTAGCCACCTAGAATCTTGGGAAAGAGACGTATGAGGTACATTTGTTCATGCATAAATTATGTGCATAGGGAACAAAATTCCCAGACATGATCCTGTGGATCAGATTGACCACCATATTTGTTAAATTTCAAGATTTCCACTCCATGTGGGAATGGAGGTAAGTACAAGCCTTTATCAAAATGAAATGGACAAATGGTGTCCATAGAATATTTTATGGTTGATTTCTCTTTTTCCTTTTCATCTCTTGCATCTCAGTTTGCAAGGCTTGCAATTTTTTTGTCACTAACATCAAAGGAGTTTCTTTATCTTGATTAATGATGGTTTTCATCATCTTGAGAAAGTCTCTATCATTTTGGCATCTGATGATACTGGCCTCATCAAGCTCAAAGTTGCTTGAGGAGTGTTGACTATTAGTAGCCTGGGCACTAGCGCTATGATTTCTACGTCTAGACCGATATCGCCCTTGTCTTTCTCCTAACATTCTTGAATCAAGTGACCTATTTTGAGGGGAGATTGACTTGTTTGCAGTCTCTAGTTGTTCTATGAAAAGAGAGCTTTCCTCAAATGGAAAATATTGTCTCTCTTCTTCTTGAAATTGTCTAAAAGAGCTTCTAGTTTGTATAGGCATAAATCAACTGATTTTCCCAATATGTGCTGAAGTAATATTGACATGTTGACTAAGTCCAAGACCAATGATGGTGATGATGAAAAAGGGGAACGTCCAACTAAGAAGGAGATGCAAAAGAATTTGATTTTGAGTCAAGGTTAATGAACCTGCACTCACAACTCAGAATAAGGACAATGGGGACAAATAAGATCGAACTGATGGTGACAAACTAATCAATGGACTAGACCAACAAATCAAGATTCACAAAAATAGAAGTCGGGCTACCAACGGATTATGAGAAATGAAAATAACTAGGGAAAGTTCAATGTTCTAAACCAAAATTGTAGGAGACAACACAGAGCCTAACCAAAGGTCTGTGATCAGTAAAAATATGTCAATAAGAGGATCTGAAAAAATCTCTCAAAATGCAATATGAGTGAGTGCAGACTCGTATGAGTATTCCCCACGAATGATATAAGGAACTATCTTTCTCATACTAAAGTGCATATGATAGGTCAAAATAGGCATAAAAGACACATCACCATATGAGTATTCTCACCAGGTGATACAATTTTTCTCACTGGGTGATACAAGTAAATAGGAGTAGGATCCTGACTCGTACAAGTCAGGATATAGGGTTGTACGAGAATGTTGTTTTCTACTCTTTGTTTTGTAGTTTTCCAATTTTCAATTTTAGTGTTTCAGGTTTTCAAGCACATTTAACACATGGTGGAATAAATTAACCCAAGCACAACAAGAAAATGCTAGATATAAGGATATTGGTTGAGTGGAAAGATCCTCACTCACAAAATTAGGTACACACCCAAGAGCTAATTAGAATATGGTCAAAACCAGCCACACAATGGGTCTAGTGACGTCATATTATCTGACTCCAAATGCTAATGGGGGCATACTATGGTGAGTGTCTTGGGGGAGTTACTATCTCCCTTTCACTTAAATTATCCCACTTTTGGAGGTGATTGAGGTGGATTCTATTCTAGGGTTCTTAGTAGAGGTCTTTGTTTGAATACATCCTTTGTATCCATGCAAGCGCGATTGAGGAGTATAGCCCCCCAAATCACCTTAGCATGCGTAGTCATATAATCATGATTGAGACCCTAGGGCCTTACTATGTGCTAGGCGAGAGTCGAGTATAAGCTCAAATGGTATTAGTCTTTTGAGACTTTAATCTCAAGAAAGAGATTTATTTATACTAAGTTGGAGTGGCTTGGCATTATCCTGTACTCACTTGGGTCATTCTCACAGGGTGATTACTTTTTCCCACTATGACAGGCCCTCTACAAGGTGATCATACTGTAAACAAATGACAACCATGCTTCTAGATTTATCATCATCCCTGAAAGGGCGAGAGAATAATCTCCTAACATCATTTCCATTTAAAACACATCAAGAAGATTGTTCTTTAATTATTGTCTTGCATGCAAGGTTCCTATCTTAATAAAATAGGCACAAAGTTAAGTCAATTCATGATTAGGAAACATGACATTGTCAGTAGTTTGATGTTTGATTCTTCGTCAATCGTCCTGCAAACATTGTTTTAGAATAGAGATCTTTGTCAATCATCCTACAGACAGATGTTAGACTATGAAGATTAAAAAATAGTAAACATCAAGTGTTCAGATGTTAGAAAATTGTAAATGAAATGCTTGATGCTAAAAACCATAATAGCGGATACTCGTATGAGTATCTCTATGTCCTAGTATGAGAATATAAAGTAAACCATACGAGTTTCAGTTCTCACTCATATTTCATAGTGAGAAATCTTGTATGAGTCTAGACAATGAATGTACGGAACATAAATTTGAGACTCAAATTTTTATTTTTTAAATGTGAGGTCAAAAATGAGATTTTCTGCCCCACGGTGGGTACCATAAATGTGTGTGTGAAAAGTGGACCTCTAAGCTATCAACACACACTTCAATAGGTCATTGCTTAGTTAATCTAAGAAAACATTGAACTATGAAAATAATAAATTAATCTAAATCGACCTATTGCCTTCTAGTAGGCAGGAGTATGTGTTTTCTCTTAGATCACTGCAAACCTAGTGACTTGACGCTGTCTAAATGAAGGATTTTCAAATGAATATTAACCTATGATACAAGTACAAGAAGATTCATCTAATGATTAGCTTATTTTATTTTAAAACCCAAATGAAATGTTCCTGGATTATCAATTGAAATTCTTGAAACATGTAAACATGCAAAAATGCTAAATGCTTAATAAAAGATGACAGACAAAAACAACATAATAAATCTACTTCAAAAAATCTTGGATCCTTTGTGATGAAAATGAATCTCTCTTTTATAGTAAATCTCTCTCAAACCGACTATCATGATTGAACTTCGAAGAATGAACAAGATTGACTCAAAGAAGAAAAATCCATGTGCAAGGAAGGTCGTTGGTTGATAGAGTTAGTTAACTGAGCTGACTGATCAAACATTCAAGAAACTATATGATTTGATTTGAAAGATGCTAAACCAAACATAAGTAGTTGAGCAGTTAACCAATTTGTTTCCAAAATGAGGAGAAGAAAAGATTTAGTTAACTGAACAAGAAAGATTTGTTTCTAATTTGATGTTCGGTCAATTGAAATGATGACACAGAAATGCATTTTCAAATATTTAAATGATTTAAATGCACCTTTTACTCAATTTATTAATTTTAATTACTTTTTATATTTAATTGACAATTATCTATTTATTTAATCAACATACTAGGATATTAATTAAATAAATGACACAAAGTATAATTGCCAATATTTTAGGATTCAAGAATTAAATAATTAAATCAAGTGCGATGATAGAATAGGACCTAGGGTTTAGGTCAGATCAGACTGAAGATGATGAATTTCCTTTAGGTTAGGACTTAAGGTGATCAATATTAGGGTTTTCTTGATGAGAGATCAAGATTAAGGGCTTAGGGTTTAGTTGACCATTTTTAGGTCATTACAAAAATAAGCATTACCTTTTCTCTTCGTTTTGCAAATTCACCCCATAACATCTTTTTGTAGAATTACTTTCACTTTTGGGTGAAGTTATCCATGAGATATATTCTCATGATAAAAATACCTAGCAGGTTTAATTATTCTCTTTATGATAAAATAATTTCCCTCTGATAGAGATATTTACTCAATCTGCCATAGTTTTCTTGGAGAATATTTCACATTAGAGAAAACACGATTCACCTTTTAATTGAAATTTACTCCCTATTTTGCATCACCATGTGAAAACATTTCATATCATAACAAATTATTGTGACTACACCAGTTTATCCTTTTTATTCATTTATGTGCAATCATATTATTATCATACCTGGGATAAAAAATAAAATTGGTACTACTGATCTAGAGCCACTAGGGAACATAAGGTATCACACCCAACCCAAAAATACTAGAAAATCCTTAGGTAACTCTTGGGCTTTAGAAAACCAACCATATAAAATCAACAACAACCATTCCTTTCTTCATACAACTTCTTGCATCAAATTCATCCTTTGATGCACTAGTCAGTCACCCTTGGCCTAATCCCTAGACATATGGGATAAACTCTTCAACAAGTTGTAGAGGATGGATTAGGGATCATAGTCACATTATGAATGCTTCTAGGAATTCAAACAAACTCTACACACCCACAAATTAATTTCACACAAATTCCTTCTTATATTAGGCTTGTAAAGACCTAATTCACTACTAGCCCTTCCTTAGAGATTTTTCCCCCTCAACTTAAAAATCTTCCAAAAAAGTAAACAAAATTACACTTTCTAATACCCTTTTGGGCCTTACATTACATACCTTAATAAGGGTCTTGGGTGTCACTTTCAGAGGTCATAACTTATCACTGTCTGAGTAGGCCTAATTGAGCAATTAGCCCTATTTTCCAAAACAACCCCTCTTTGTTTGTCTGATCTCTGAAAACTAAAAATATTCCATGTCTTTCTACCTTTCAAATCACCATTTTCACCATTAGTTTGGTCCTAATCCACCCTTAATCAGTTCTGCAACCACTTTTTCTCTTCAGTCCTAACCAATCACATAGAGATGTCTAGTCATGTAATTATCATACGTAATTTGTGCCACTATATTCCTACCCAAAATCTCCATGATTCAAAAGTACATTGGTAATATCAAATTTCCACCCAAGGCCAGAATTTTCCCACGGTGGAAAGTCAAGATACGGCCATTTGAATCCAAAACCCTAGGTAGATGAGGGATTACTAACTGTTTTCATAAAAATGAATGAATCTTCTTTCTAACTCAAAGAAAAAATCTCCAAATAAATTGAAAAGTGAATCTAATTCATTCCTCTATTCTATATTATAAATAAATATTTCCAATGAATTTGTACCAGGTCATACACTGATCAAAAACAAAGAAATAAACAAGAATTTTGTTATTCTTCTTGCATTCAATCATCAAAAACTTCAAAAACCTTCAAAAACCTCCTTTCGATCACCAAAAGGTTATATAATCATGTTTCAACCATACCGAATTCCCTCCAACCGTAATTTGAACCAAAATGGCTGTTGGAGGCAAGTTGTCAAAAATTGCACAAAATTTGTCAATGTTGTCAAGCAAGATTTTGACAACTTTTACATATATGTGCATTATAACTCCAATCAACACATGAACACTTAAAAATGATCCAGAATGGATCAAAAAAACATAAAAGACATATCCTACCCTTCCCTAGACTCCTAATGACCTTTTGACCAAGTTTGACCAAGAAGGCTTATAATTTCCTATCAGGATCAATGGTCTTACAAAAGGGTCCAAATCTTTACAAAACATTCCCAAATGGTCCTTGAGACCTTATTACATACTTGGTGACTCATGACACCCCATGAGTCTTCTAACCTCCATGTATCATGCATAGGTATGCATAGGTGCCCCTGCACCATACTCCCTAGGTAGAAGAATATAAAGTTCCACTTGAGATGAGGTCTTTCAAATATGTAACATGCTTCTTGAGGTCATGTTCATTCATCCAAACAACCTCAGACTCTGGGAGTCCTTTATAATTTACAAGGTACTCCTTGTAGACATTCTTTCTTGTCTTTTTCACAACCTTGGTGTCTAAGATGCATTCAAGTTGCATAGGTTGGCTTGGTGGGAGATACTTCAACCATTCTACATCATCTTCCACCTATAGGTTTGTCTCAACATCTTCAACAACATCAATCTTATAGGGAATCAGATCTACAAAATTGAAAATTGGTGAGATACCTATATCAGGGGGTAATTCAATCTCATAAGCATTAGGAGAAAACTTGTGAATAAATTTACATGGGCATATCTTCTCTTGGTAGTGGGCAAGAATCCCTCATGGGATTCACGACATGTTTTAACAATCTCCTATAGATTCTATAATTCTATTGGTTGTATCAGGCATTAATGGGTCAATCTTTTGGTGCAATGACAACCCCTAGCTTCTAACAAGTGATATCAGAGCTTGGTCACAGGTTCAAATCCTGCAGGCCGTGACGAGTGATGCTAGGAGGGGGATTGTTGGCAGCAGGACAACATCCCTCATGGATTCATGACATGGTTTAATATCCTCTTGTGGATTCTATAAGTCTAGTGGATATTTGGAAGCTGACCCAAGAATAGTAATGTATTCTTGAATAATTGTGATTAAATTAATGTTGTGGCCGACAGATTTATGCTTTGTAATTTATGTAATATGGATAAGGACTTTGTGTGTATCCTCTCTTGGGTTTATGTATTTATTGGTTTATAGGAGAAGTCCTATAATGGACGACCACATGAAATAATCTTTGTAACTTGTATAAAAGGAAGTTTTTCCTTGGAATTGTAATGTGGTGGAGATTGCATATGCAAGCCAAAAGGGCTAAAAGGACTACTTTTAACAAAGTAGAGGATTGTGTATTGAGGCACAAGGATGGGAGTGTCTTGGCAGTAATCTACTGGAGGACAGTTTTGGTTTTCATGATAATACTTTATCTGATCTAGGACAATAAGTCTTGAAGGTGGATGTAACCTTCTCTTGTATTTCTGTCTATGACCAGATGTAATAATCCATTTGTAATAGTTGTAATAAAGGGATCTTCCTATTGTAATAATCAACTCCTAATAGGACTAGGACTCTTAACAGGGTCTCAATACTTATAGTGCAGATATTTGTAGGCATCATTCCCACCGTGGTTTTTTTCCTTAATAGGGGTTTTCTTGAGAATAATATCGGTGTTATTGTGTTCACTTGTGTTGTGATTATTTTTCATATGTTTAAGTAGAAATATTTAATTGGAATTAATTTTAATAAGCTTGGCATCAACTAATTCACCCCCTCTCACTTGATTGGGACATTTTTATTCTAACAAGTGGCATCAGAGCTTGGTCACAGGTTTGATTCACACAGGGCATGATGAGTGACACTAGGAGGGGGATTGTTGGCAATGGGCCACCATCCCTCATGAGATTCATGACATGTTTTAACAACCTCCTATGGATTATATAAGTCTAGTGGTCGTATCAGGCATTAACAGACTGATCTTTTGGTACAATGACAACTCCTAGCTTCTAAAATCTTCTTCGTCATTAGTTTAGAGTACTTCCCCTTTGGTAGTTGTTCTTTCTTCAAATGTGCCCATACCAAGTCTCCCACTTGATATTGCACATCCCTTATCTTCTTATCAACCAATTCCTTATACTTATTGGCAGTTTGCTAAAGTGTATTCTTCACCTGATCATGGATGTCCTTAATTGCATCTGCAAAACTTTCTCCTTGTGCACTGATCCTTCCTTCAATAGGAAACTCCCTAAGCTCCAAGATCCCTCTAGGATCTATCCCATATACTATCTGGAAAGGGCTCTTCCCAATAGTCCTGTTAAATAAATCATTATAGGTGAATTCTTCTTGAGGAAGTATTGGATCCCACACTTGACCATGTTGTTTGGTTAGACACCTTAATAGGTTCCAAGGGACCTATTAACCACTTTAGTTTGCCCATATATTTTTGGATGGTAGGAAGAACTAAAGGCTAAGTTTGTACCCAAATTCTTCCATAGGGTCCTCCAAAAATGACCCACAAACTTCACATTCTTGTTTGAAACAATTTTGGAAGGAAGTCTTTGAATTATGACCACTTCTACGAAGAATATGTCTGATAAATGGGAATCATCATTAGTGTTCTTACATGGAAAAAAGTGAGACATCTTACTAAATATTTCTACCACTATGAATACACTATCATAACCCTTATGTGTCCATGGAAGTCCCATAAAAAAATTCATGCTTATACTGTCCAATGGCCTGCTAGGAATGGGTAATTACTGATATAACCCTACATTGGTAGTCACTCCCTTATCCCTATGGAATATCACACAAGACTCCATAAACTTCCTAATGTCTATCTGCTTCTTAGGCCAATAATAGTATCTCCTAACCTGCTCCAAAGTCTTGTCAAGACTAAAGTGACCACTCAAACTCCCACAATCCTTATCCTTTATGATATTATCCCTCATTGAACACATTGGGACACAAAATTGGCTACCCTTAAACAATAATACTTCTTGTATCAAATACTCAGAGTATTCCACATGATAGGTATGAGATAACTCTTGAAACACCCTGTACATCTCATGAAAGTATTCATCATCCACATACATGGACTTAAGGGATTCTATCCCTACACTCTGCAAATATACCTCTTGTTTTGTCATCACCCTCCTAATCAAGGCATCTTCCACCTTGTTAGCCTGTCCTTTATTGTATTTGATAATGAAGGTGTATGCTTGTATGGACCCTACCCACTTCATATGTTTATGACTCAATTTATCTTGACTATTAAGAAAACCAAGAGCCTAATTATTAGTATAAACAATGAACTATTTTGGAAAAAGGTAATGCCTCCATTTCTTAAGGGCTTATACTAATGCATATAACTCTAAGTCATAAGAAGAATAACTTATCTTGGCTCCATTAAATTTTTCATTGAAGAAGGCAACATGCCCTCCTTCCTGACTTAAAACAACTCATATAGCCATATTATTGGCATCACACTCTATTGTGAAATTTTTTATCAAAATCAGGAAGAACAAGAACAAGTTGTTGAGAAACCTTTACCTTCAATATTTCAAAATCCTTGTCTGGTAAATTTTTCTAGGAAAACTTGCACTTCTGTCCTCCCTTCATGGTCTCTAGCATTGGTGCACATATATGATTGAAGTTCCTGATGAGCTTCCTATAGAAAGTGGATAAGCCATGAAAACTCCTCACTTCTCCCATGGTTTTAGGAGTTAGCCAATTCACAATGGACTCTACCTTGGATGGGCCCATCTTGAGACTTCCTTTGGAAATTAAAAACCCCAAATACACCAACTCTTGCTTCATTAAGTCACACTTCTCCAAATTTATGAGTGACTTCTCCTCATACAATTTCTTCAACACCATATCCAAGTGTTTCAAGTGCTCTTCTTTTGTCTTATGGAAAATGAGGATTTCATCCAAATAGAATACTACAAATATCCCTATGAAAGGTTTAAGCACTTCATTCATTAGCCTCATGAAAGTTCCCGGGGCATTAATCAGCCCAAATGGCATCACAAGCTACTCATACATTCCTTGATTGGTTTTTAAGGCTGTCTTCCACTCATCACCTTACCTTATTCTTATCTGATGGTATCCACTTTTTAAGTCTATTTTTGAGAAATGGCAAGCTCCTCCCAAGTAATCCATCAAGTATTCAATCCTTGGCATGGGAAATCTGTACCTAATGGTAATCTTGTTGAGAGACCTTGAGTCTGTACATAGTCTCCATTTTCCATCCTTCTTGGGTGCAAGGATAATGGGAATTGCACATAGACTGAGACTCTTCCTTATCATCCCTTTGTTAAGAAACTCCTACACTTATTTGAAAATTTATTCATTCTGAGATGGAGTCATTTTGTATGTTTCTTTGTTAGGTAGGGTGGCTCCCGGAATGAATTCAATAAGGTGGATTACATCCCTAATTGGTGGCAGAGAGTTAGGTATATCCTCCACCACAACTCCTCCATATTTTAGCAACAATTCCATCACCTCTTTAGGAATATCCATCTTCTTTCCATTAGTCAACTTCTCCTTTGGTTTCACTACTAAATAAAATCATACCTTCTCTTCCTTCAAAAATTGTAACATTTCCTTTTCTCCCACTAGCCATATACTTGATCCCTATTGTTTATCTCATGAAACATCAGGTTAAGGATTCATGGTGTAGCTCACACCATCCTTGACTATAGAGTACACATTATTTTTCCCATAATGTTGAGCCCTTACATCATATTGTGAAGGCCTACCAAGTAATAAATAACATGCATACATTGTTACTACATCACAAAGTAACTTGTCCTTATACTCACCTATTTAGAGCTCCACCCATGCTTGTTCATCTACCTGTTGGATGATATCATATTTGGGTACTACTGATGATGTTTATCTTCATGTTTTGTCACTAATGTCAACATATGTTTCTGTGGAGAGAATAGACTGGTTATTACTATTGTATGTTGGCTGACAGAAGTGTATGAACATTGTACAGATGTATTAGAATGATCAAAGACAAGGATATGAAGAAGGATGTGTGATGAATTTATTCCTAAGGTCACTTGGCTTAATATTGGATATTGGGTTATGTGACAGATGTTTTAGTGAAGACTGATTTCTGGACTGTGACAGTGATGCTTGACAGAGTAGGTCTCTGTGTTTTGGGTATATCTTATAGGTGAAGATGTTTTAGAGTATGCGAGCTTAAGGGATGACAAAAGACATATTGAGGAATGTTCCTTGTTGATCGATAGTTGTGGACATATTGGTGATGTCAACTATGGCGTGTATTCTAGAGGAGACCTATTTGGTGGCTGACTTCAGAGATGTAGTGTGTATTATGGATTGTGAGCATGGATTACAGATCTTGGAGTATATATGATGTATTGTAATTGATGTTTACTTGTTTTAGGTACCTTGTGTATCTTAGCAAGGGGTTAAATAATTATTTTTATATTGGGAAAGCTTAATTGGATGACCTAATCAATTATTGCAATATGGTATATATGAGAGATCTTTTCTTTTGAAAAGATGTGATAGAGGAATGATGAGAAGGTAATTTAAAGGGTAAAGAAGTGTGGAAGCTATGAGGCTTAATTGGCTACTGGATGTAGACCAGAGTTGGTGATTATAATACTTCATTGGAACTGACCAAGCAAAGATAGTTGCTATCAGACAATTCACTAGATTGTATATACACTTGTTTGGATTTTAAATCCTTGAGGGTGGCTTTAACCTTCTTTGGGAAGTGTGCCTGGGTAGTGATCCCATTGTTACTCTTGACACCTAATAGGGTCTGTCTTCTAACAATGACTATGTACTGTAATGTTTTAATAATCTCCTTATAGGGATAAATCTTTTAACAGGGATACTATATTCTTAGTTCACCATTTGTGGGTGCTAATTCCCACTGGAGTTTTACCTTTAACAAGGTTTCCTCAACAACAAGGATTGTGTCATTGTGTTGGTAATTACTGTGTTATCATTTTCATTATGGATTTGGTTTATAAAGTTTAATAGTTTAATAATCTATATTACAACTGATTCACCCCCCCTCTCAGTTGTGCTTGTGGACTTTTATTCCTAACATTGCCACAGTTTGTTGACCCTTAGTTAACTATGACATTTTATAAGGAAAATAACGATGAACATTCTTAATTTCAAATTTTCCACCATCTCTGGGAACATTAAGTTTTCTATTGAACCAAAGTCTACAATTACTCTACATACCTTTCCATTGACTTTCCATGAAGTCCTAAACAATGAATTCCTTTTTGGTGGCTCTTGAGGGCTTGGTGTCTTCAGTAGGGTCCTCCTCCTCATCAAAATCTCACCTTGTTCTGGGTGTGTAGGTCTAGAAGGGTAATTCACACTTTGACAATCCTCTTCCTGAATTAGTTGTGTTCTTCATTTACCCCCTTGTGCATTTGGATGGTTCTTCTTCGGTCATTTTCTTGTAGGATGTCCCACTTGATCACATTAGTAACATCTTCTAGTGAAAGGTCCACTTCCTCTTCCTAATCCCCCAAATCTCCCTCTGTCATTGGGTCTCCTTCCTTTGAATTTCCCTCTAAATTTTGTGCTTCCTTGGTGTTCTCCTTGACTAGATTCTCCTTAGAACTTTTGAACTTGATTTATTCCACCAAAACTCCCTCTTCCTCTGAAGTTTCTTCCACCTCTACTCCTATTAGAGTGTCCATTCTTCCTTCTCAAATTCTATTATTCTCTTAGGGCTAATTGGAAACACTTATTAACTATATCAGGTGCTAATATTCTTATCTCATCTTGTATACTGTACTTCAACCCATTGATGTATCCTGCTACCCTTTCTTTTTCTCCCTCTTTATTCTTGGCCCTTATACTCAACCTATGAAACTCCTCTGTGTATGCACTTATATCAAGATCCTTATGTTTTAAATTTTGCATCTTCCTGTATAGTTGGACTTCATACTCCACTGGCATGAATTGAGATTTAATGCTCATTGTCATCTTATTCCAAGAGGTGATCATGTTCATCCCGTCTCTCACCCTTTCACTTTCTACATAATTCCACCAAGTAAGTGTTGCTCCTTTCATTTTGGACTTGGAAAACTTGACTTTCTTATTATCCGGTACCTCTTTTTACTCAAAATAATTATTCAAGGCTTCTATCCACTCTATCACTTCTTCTTCTTCTATTTTCCCACAGAACATAGGATTGTCACTTTCTCCACTATAAGTATCCCTACTCACAAATTTCAAGGTGTCTGCAAAAGCCTTTTGACAAGCACCCAATTATGTTTCCTATCTTGGGGTCTCTTCTTCTTCCCCTTTTTCATCTTCCTCTTCATCGAATAAGAAGTAACCTCTCTCTGTGTGTGTGTGTGTGTGTGTGTGTGTGTGTGTGTGTGCGCGCTTTGTTTTCTTAAGTTCCTCTATCTTAGCCTCTTGTTCCTCTTTAATCATCTTCTTCACCATCTCTTGGGTCATTCCCCACTATGGAGGCATATTGTCTGCCTCTATGTCACTCCCTGACATAAACAACCAATCACTTATCCCAAATGATCAACCTTATCTGCTACTAATATGATGCAGAGTCACAGGGGAAGGTAAGGTATCACACCCAATCAAAAACTATGAGAAAAATCCTTAGGAAACTGTTGGGATTCAGAAAACCAACCATCTAAAATCAACAACAACCATTCCTTTCTTCATACAACTTATCACATCAAATTCATCCTTTGATGCACTAGTCACCATTGGCCTAATCCCTAGACATATGGGATAAAATCTTCAACAAGTTGTAGAGGATGGATTAGGGTTCATAGTCACATTATGCATGCTTATAGTAATTCAAACAAACTACAAACACCCACAAATTAATTTCATACAAAGTCCTTCTTGTATTAGGCTTGTAAAGACCAAATTCACCACTAACCCTTCCTTAGAGGTTTTTACCCCTCAAATTCAAAATCTTCCAAACAAGCAAACAAAAAAAATACACTTTATGATACCCTTTTGGGCCTTACATTACATACTTTAATGAGGGTCTTGGGTGACACTTTTAGAGGTCCTAACTTATCATTGTTCGAGTAGGCCTTGTTAGTAATAACTAAGAGGGCGAGGGCGGGGGCGGGGGCAGGGGGGGTGAATCAGTGGCCTCAAAAATTTATCCTTTAATCACTAACCACCAATCAAATAAACCTCAGATTATTATGTCCCTACAAGATGCATGCCATGAAATACTTATAATGATTAACTGTCTGTCGGTTTTCCTTGTCTGTCCTTATTCTCTTTGATTACCGATATGCAATATAACTATTTACCAAAATACAGTAAATAAGCAGAGTATACCGATATATCCAGAAATGCATATGTGAAATGTAAAATAGTAAAGTAATAAACCATACACACATAATACTTGGATTTTAACGTGGAAACCCTGTTGAGGGAAAAAACCACTGGGACTGGTACCCTAAATTTTCACTCTTCTAAAGTGAGCCTTGTTAAGAGCCACCCCTGTTAAAGGTTACAAACACACTGTTAGGTGTGACCTTGTTAGAGGATTTTATACATATAGGTTGTCACTTAGTGTGTGCATAAATGTTGTCACACTTCTATGAATCATTCCATCCAAGGTTGCTCAAGAATGAGGCCTCAAATATCGATCCATAGCTCTCTAGTCATGGAGTGTAAAAATATGAAATAGAGGCCCTCAG
>MU223242.1:4927258-4961296 GCA_018584345.1 Thuja plicata | reverse complement strand
TTGTTTGATTGCTACAAATGAAGACATATGGTTGTGGCACAAAAGATTGTGTCATGTGAACTTTGACAACATGATAAAGATTAGCAAAAAGAGAAATGTCAGAGGCTTACCGACGATGACCAAGCCTAACAACATCATGTGTATGAATTTTAAAAAATGTAAGATGACAATGTCTAGTTTCAAAAGCAAAACCCATACATCTGATGCCATTCTAGAATTAGTCCATAATAATTTATGTGGACCTATGAGGACAAAGAGTTATTATGGAGATAGATATTTTATTCTCTTTAATGATGATTACTCTAGAATGATGACAGTCATGTTTCTAAAAGATAAATATGAAGCATTCAAGATGTTTAAATGGTATAAGGCAATGGTTGAGAAACAAAGTGGTAAAGAATTGAAATGTTTAAGTTCAGATAGAGGAGGGGAATTTATTTCAGATGAATTCACTAACTTTTGTAATGAGCATGGAATCAGAAGACAAGTCTCTACACCAAGAACACCACAACAAAATGGAATTGTTGAAAGAAGGAACAAATCCATAGTTTATTGTGCAAGGACATTGATGATAGAGAAAGGCATCACCCAAATCTTCTGGAGAGAAGCTATCAGTATTGCTATTTACAAATTGAACAGAGTACAATTGAAGAAAGACACCAAGAAGACACCTTATGAGCTTTGGTATGGATACACACCAAATGTAATTTATTTCAAAAAAATTGGCAGTCAATGTTATATCTTAAAAGATGATAGAAATGGAAAAATTGACTCCAAGAGTGATGAAGGAATCTTTCTAGGGTATTCTACCAAGATCAAGGCTTATAAATGTCTAAATAAAGCCTCTAACAAAATTGTTGAAAGTGCAAATGTAAAGATAGATGAATTTGCAGAGAAGAATGAAAAGGAAAGCACTAAAGAACCAGAGGACTACAATAAGTTTGCTTATAATGAGGAACCCGACAATCTACCCGACCAACAATGTAGAGCTCCCAAGCATCAGACTACAAATATCGACGATCAGAATATTGCTCGAGATGATCCATAAAGTGATGGAGAACAGAATGAAGAACAAAATGATGATCAATCTGATAGACAAAGAGCTGAACCTGTACTTGCAAGATATGTCAGAAAGAATCATCCATAGAACCAGATCATATGAGATAGAAGGGCTGGTATGAGAACCAGAAATAAGTCTCTAAATACAAGATGTCTTATTTGTGATTATGAACCCAAATCTATCAATGCTGCACTAGATAATGATGAATGGATAAGTGCTATGAATGAGGAGATTGAGCAGATAGAGAAAAAAAAGACATGGATACTTGTACCAAGATCAGATGACAAGAATGTCATCGGTACAAAATGGATATTTAGGAATAAGTTGAATGAGAATGAAGAAGTCACCAGAAATAAAGCAAGACTAGTATGCAAGGGGTATGCACAAGAAGAAGGGATTGACTATGGAGAGACATTTGCACCCTTTGCTAGTCTAGAAGGAGTGAGAATATTACTTGCTTATGCTACATGTAAAGGATTCAAGGTATATCAAATGGATGTCAAGTCTACATTCCTGAATGGAATACTTGAAAAAGAGGTATAAATTGAACAACCAAAAGGGTTTGTTAATCCAGACAAGAGGGACATGGTATGTAGACTACACAAAGCCATGTATGGATTAAAACAAGCACCCTAAGCTTGGTATGAAAGACTTCATTCCTATCTTATAAGTATGGATTTGTAAGAACTAGTGAAAACAATAATCTTTATTTGAAGGAAGATACTGATGCTAACTTTTTGATTGCTGAGATATTTGTTGATGACATCATATTTGGAGGCAATGATATACTATGCAAATCATTTTCAAATGAAATGAGCAGAGAGTTTGAGATGTCTATGTTTGGAGAGATCAAGTTCTTTCTTGGTCTGCAGATCATGCAACAAGATGAAGGTATTTTCATTACACAATCCAAGTACATCAAAGAAGTACTGAAAATATTCAAGATGGAAGAATCCAAACTAGTTGGAACACCGATGACAACTGGATGCAAACTAACAAAGGAAGACAAGTCATCAAAGGTAAATCAAACTTTGTACAGATCAATGATTGGAAAACTCATGTATGTTGTACACACTAGACTAGATATTGCACATGCAGTAAGAATAGTTGCAATATTTTCTGCTAATCCCAGGGAATCAAATATGACTGCTATGAAAAGAACTCTAAGATATCTGAAGAATACCAAGGAATATGGCTTATGGTATAAAAGAGAAGGCAAATTTGAACTTAATGTCTTTACCAACGCTGATTGGGCTGGAAATATTGATGATCAGAAGAGCACAACTGGAGGAGCATTCTTTATGGGTGACAGACTTGTCACATGGATCAACAAGAAGCAAGGATGCATCTCTCAATCTACTACAGAGGAAGAATATGTTGCTAATGTTGCAAACTGATCAAATATTGCATGGATAAAATAGTTATTGGAAGGTATGCATATGAAAATTTTAGAACTAGTAATTATCTATTGTGATAATACAAGTGCAATAAACATTTCCAAGAATCTAGATATGCATGCTAAAAAAAAGCATATTTCCATCAAGTATCATTATTTGAGAGAACAAATTCAGGTAAAGGAGGTGATACTTGAGTATGTGCAATCAAAGGAAAAATTGCCCGATATCTTCACCAAGCCACTCTCCAAGGATGCATTTGAGTACTTAAGAAAGAGATTAGGGGTCAGACCCTTGTCTACTGGTCAGTAAGATGACTAGAAGGCTGCATCAGCCTATATATTATCAGAATATCATGCATGTTGATGCAAGCAGAGAGATGGACTTCAAGACAATCTATACACAACAAGGTATTTATCTACTCCAAGCACCAGAGTTATTACCGATGGATTGGGAAATTCGAGGAATATATTATGAATAGAAAGGATCTATTTGACATTACTGTCAGATATTTATATGAAAAGTGTTTGTTTGGAATTTTTGTCAAAGGGAGAGAGATATCTCATTATCATACTGATAAAGGGAGAGATTATATCCATTATCAACTCAGGGAGAGATCATATCCATCAAATTATCCAAAGGGGGAGTACACACAAAGGAAGAGAATTGCTAACAAGAGACATCACAAGAAAGGAGAACAGTCAAAGGGACAGAGTTTGACACAGAAGGAGAACACATCACATCAGAGAAAGAAAGATTTTACATCTATCCAGTGAAGGTATTGAAGACAAAAAGAAAGCTGCAAGAATCAAATCAAAGCTATTTGAGCTTACCGAAAGCTAGACATTTGTAATAGTTACATTAGAAAAGCTTGATGAAACTGTATATTTCATATTGCATTAGTAATAGTATAGTATGATAATGTAGTATGTTGCCATCAATGCCAAAGGTTGAGATTGATGACATGTAACTGATTGAATATTTGAAGATGTTAAATTGATGATCATGTAAGGCATTAAATTAGTTAATGTATTGTATTGTCATTGATGTCAACTTGATATAATCTATATGGTCATGGAAATAATGCCAAAGATTTCAAAGAAATAATGAATCAAAGGCTATGCTATCAGTAATGCATATAAGTCAAGTATTCACAAAGTGACTGTATACACTGATGGAGTGCACACCGATGATTAGAGTTAAAGAGCAAAGTCACAGTGTTACTCGACAAGCCAATGGTCAGCATTACCGATGAACAAAGTCACAGTGTTTCCTGACGAACAAAGCACAGAGTAACCTGACGAAAAGAATAACAATGTTGCCCAACAAAAAAGATAAGGACGAAGATCCTGATGACAACTGAAGTCACATTGACAGAATAGTCAGTTATCACCGATGAATAATTGAAGTGTTGAACGATAGAACAAAGAGTTTAGAAATGACAAAATGCTTAGCTGTCAAGAGCTATAAATAGACTTAACAGATACTTATCATTGTTTTAATCATCCAGATAAAATTAGAGATAAGTAATTGATTTAAGGATGATTTTTCCAGTTGTCAAGAAGATCACTTTGAGATAAAACAAGAGTTTGCTTTAAATCTAATTGGCAATAATTGTGGATCATGCCAAGAATCAAGAAAGCAAAGAAAAGATAAATCATGTCTATATAAGAGACAAACCCAATTCATTACGAATTGAGTGGGAGAGGTGAAAAAGAGAAGAGGAAAGATGCAAAATAAAATCTGAAGGAGAAGAAAGTCTTCATTTAGTCCTGATCAACAAGCTAAAGGAAGAGTTAGATTCTGCAGACACCGATGAATAGTGAGACAACATCATAGAGCAGAACAGTGTGGAGAAAAGGTATAGAACTGATTATATTGATAAGAGAGGTAATGAAATTACAATAGATCTGAAAATCTGTAATTGAGTTGTATGTATGAACAGATCATTAATGTTTCAGTTTAACCATTGAAGCATCAAGTCTCTTAACCGAATAGGACTTAAAATTCTTTTACAATTGAGATACATCCCAAGGAGTATCAAAAAGTTTGATCATGAAAGTAGCATTGGGTATGCCCGATACCTATTGACAGGCCAAGTGAGTGTTTGATCAAGGATGGTAGCATTAGATTCCAGATACAAGGTGACAAACTATCTTTTATATCCTCTAACAAGGTCACACCTAATAGTGTGTTTGTAACCTTTAACAGGGTTGGCTCCTAACAGAGCTCACTTCAGAAGAGTGAAAATTTGGGGTACCGGTCCCAGTGGTTTTTCCCTTAACAGGGTTTCCACGTTAAAAATCCATGTGTTATGTGTTTATGTTTCATTAATTTACTATTTTACATTTCACATATGCAATTCTAGTTTGATCGGTATACTCTGCATATTTACTGTATTTCGGTAAATAGTTGATTGCTTATCGGTAATCATGTAGAAGAGAGATTTACAAAGCAATCCAACAAGTAGAAAATTGATATAAGTATTTCAAGGCATTCATCTTGTAGGACATAAGATAACTAGAGACATAATCTGTGGTTATAAGTGTTAAGGGTTGATTTAAGGATTAACTTTTGAGGCCACTGATTCACCCCCCCACCCCTCTCAGTTATTAATAATAGATGGATGGTTATTTCATTTAATCTTTCTCTTCATCATCATTGGATCTTTCTCTCCCTTTGTAGAAACTTCGTTCTCTAATCTTTTCTCTCCCTTTGACTGATGTTCTTCTCCCTTATGGATATTTCATTTCTATCCCTGATGACTATTTCATTGAATTCATCTCTCCCTTTGATAACAATTCCAAACAAAAATATATCATTGGATCTCCTATCCATCAATAATACAACTCTGTAGTATCCAACAATATCTCTGGTGTTCGGTTTAGATAAGTACCTTTTTGTATTGATGTGTCTTTGAAGTCTATATCCAACTTGCATCAACATGATTGATCTTCTAATAATGTGTAGGCTAATGCAACCTTCTAGTCAGCTTAGTGACCCGTAGACAAGGGTCGAACCCCTAGTCTATTCCTCAGGTACTCAAATGTATCCTTTGGCAGTGGTTTTGTCAATATGTCTACTAATTGTTCTTTGATTGTACATATTCCAGTATCACCTCTTTCTCTTGTACTTGTTCCCTTAAGTAATGATACTTAGTAGCTATGTGCTTTGTCTTAGCATGCATCACAAGGTTCTTTGAGATGTTTATAACACTAGTATTATCACAATAGATAATTACTGGATCAATAATTTCTTCATTCATACCTTTTAGTAATTGCTTGATCCATGCAATGTTAGAGAAATTTGCAGAAAAAACCACATATTTTGCTTATGCATTTGATTGAGATATGCATCCTTTCTTTTTACTTATCCATGTGACAAGTCTGTCACCCATAAAGAATTCTCCTCCTATTGTGCTCTTTCTATCATCTATGTTTCTAGCCCAATCAACATCAATATAAACTTGTAGCTCAAATTTTCCTTCTTTATTATACCACAAACCATAGTCTTCACTATTCTTTAGATATCTCAGAATTCTTTTAACAACAGTCATGTGTGATTCCTTAGGATTAGCAGAGAATCTTGCAACTATACCAACTACATGTGCTATATCTGGTCTAGTGTGTACAACATACATTAGTTTGCCAATCATAGATCTGTATAAGGTCTGATTTACCTCGATTGTCTTGTCTTCCTTTGTCAATTTGCATCTGGTTTCCATAGGTGTTCTAACTGGTTTGGAGTCATCCATCTTGAATATCTTTAGAACTTCTTTGATGTATTTGGATTGTGTGATGTAGATGCCTTCATCCTATTGTAGAATCTGTAGACCAAGAAAAAATTTGATCTCTCCAAATATTGACATCTCAAATTATTTTCTCATTTCATCATCAAATGATTTGCATAGCATATCATTACCTCCAAATATGATATCATCAACAAATATCTCAGCAATCCAAATCCTATCATCAGTATCTCCTTTCAAATATAGATTATTGTTGTCACTTGTTCTAACAAATCCAATACTAATGAGATAAGAGTGAAGTCTTTCATACCATGCTCTCAGTGCTTGTTTCAATCCATATAGGGATTTGTGTAGTCTACAAACCATGTTTCTCTTCTTATTATCAACAAACCCTTCAGGTTGTTCAATGTATACCTCCTCTTCTAGTATTCCATTCAGAAATGCAGATTTAACATCCATTTGGTATACTTTGAATCCTTTAAAAGCAACATAAGCAAGTAGAATTCTTACTCCTTCTATTCTAGCAACGGGTGCAAAGGTTTCTCCATAGTCAATACCTTCTTCTTGTGCATACCCTTTGCATACCAGTCTTGCTTTGTTCCTTTTAACTTCTCCATTCTCATTTAGTTTGTTTCTGAAAAATCCATTTGGTACCAATGATTTTTTTGTCACTCGGTCTAGGTACTAATGTCCATGTTTTTTTCTTCTCAATCTGTTCAATCTCTTCATTCATTGCACTAACCCATTCTTGATTCTCAAGTGTAGTATTAACAGATTTAGGCTCAAAATCACAAATCAAATATCTAGTGTTAAGTGACTTACTTCTTGTTCTCATTCCAGCTCTTTTGTCTCCAATGATTTGGTCCTGTGGATGGTGTCTTCTGACATATTTAGCAAGTATAGGTTCAGATCTCTATTCATCATTCTGATCATCATTTTGACCTTCATTTTGATCTTCATTGCTCGGTTCAACATTGTGAGCATTTTCTTGATTCTTGGTGTGTGCATCATGTTGCTTTGTTGCATTATTCTGTCGCTCGGTAGCGTTACACCATTTCTCATGTAGAGTGTCAGGTTCATCAATGTAGACAAATCTGTTGTAATCTTCTGGTTCCTTTCTTCTTTCCTCATCATTTTTCTCAGCAAATTCATCCACTTTAACATTTGCACTTTCAATGATTTTGTTAGAAGATTTGTTAAGACATTTATAAGCTTTGATTTTGGTAGAATATCCTAGAAATATTTCTTCATCACTTTTAGAGTCAAGCTTCCTATTTCTATCATCTTTCAATATATAACATTGACTTCCAAAAATTCTAAAGTAACTCGCATTTGGTGTGTATCCATACCATAGCTCATAAGGTGTCTTATTGGTGTCTTTCTTCAATTGAACTTGATTCAGTGTATAGACAACATACTTATAGCTTCTCTCTAGAATGTTTGTGTGATGCCTTTTTAAATCATCAGTGTTCTGGCACAATCAACAATTGATCTATTCCTTCTTTCAACAATCCCATTTTGTTGTGGTGTTCTTGGTGCATAAACATGTCTTATAATTCCGTGCTCATTAAAAAAGTTAGTGAATTCATCAGAAATAAATTCTCCTCCTCTATCCGCTCTTAGACATTTCAGTTCTTTTCCACTTTGCTTTTCAACTTTAGCTTTATACCATTTGAACATCTTAAATGCTTTAGAATTCTCTTTTAAGAACATGACAATCATCATCCTAGAATAGTGATGAACAAATAGAATAAAGTACCTATCACCATATTAGCTCTTTGTTCTCATTGGTCCACATAAGTCAATATGGACTAACTCTAGAATAGCATTAGATGTGTATGTTTTTCTCTTGAAACTAGACTTTGTCATTTTTCCTTTTTGACAATTCTTACACATAACACGGTCAGGTTTTGACATACTCAGTAAGCCTCTTACTTTTCTTTTCTTGCTTATCCTAACCATGTTGTCAAAATTAACATGACATAACCTTTTATGCCACAACCAAATGTCTTCATTTCTAGCCAATAAACAAGTGGTCTCAATATTATCAAGATAGAAAAGATAACCTTTTGTTTGTTCACTAGTACCGATCAACTTTACTATTCCATTATAGATCTTTGCCTTTTTATTCTCAAATGCAACTCGGTGTCCTGTGTTATTCAACTATGAAATACTCAATATATTATAGTTAAGTCCTTTCACCCAATATCCATTTTCACTTCTGATCAGATTATTCAACATGATGGTTCCTTTTCCTTCAACTGGGCAAGGTGAGCCACTACCCATCCTAACTGATCCACCATTATAATATTCAAAAGTTTCAAACTTTTCTTTATCTCCAGTCATGTGGTGAGTACAACCAATATCAATAATCTAGACATCATTTTTGCTAACTTTAGATATGAGTGCAGTTTCAACATACCTTTCTTCTTTGTCTGAATCATCCTTCATAGAAAAAAATACTACCTCAATATCTTCATCAGACTCAGTGTCAGTATTTTCAAATTTTTTCTCAACCAAGTAACAAGCCTTCTTGCCTTTGTCCTTATAGTCTCGGTTATCTCTTCTATTAGAGTGTCGGTTGCTTCTGTAGTCTCGGTCATCACTTTTGTCAAAATTATTTTCATAAGGTCTATCATTGTTTCTTTCATCCTTTCTCTTGTTAGGGCATCTAGCAGCAAAATGTCCAATTTCTTTGCAATTAAAACAGACCAGTGGTAATTTACCTCTGTATCTTCCTTTACCTCTTTGTAATCTTCTAGCCATTAGTGCTTCAATTTCAACAAGTTCTTGTTCATCACTATCACTTTCAATATCATTTCTCATAGCGTGTTTACAACTAGATTTGCTTATTTTCAAAGAAGATTTGAATGCAGACTCAATAGTTGGTAAGACACTGTTGTCATAGTTGTTAATCTCAAATGAAATAAGTCTACCAATTAAACTATCAAGAGTAACATTGTTATTTTCTACTACTCTCATTTCTTGAATTGCGGATACTCTAATATCATAAACAGACAGTAAGGTTCTCAGAATTTTACTTACCACTGTTTCTTCCTCAAGTACTGCTCCTACTCCATAGATAGCATTAACAACTTTGATTCTGCTACTGTAGTGAGTGACTTTCTCTCCTTTCATTTTCAGGTCATCAAACTTTCCTCTTAGGCTTTCAGCTTTAGCTCTCAACACATTGGTGTCTCCTCTATGTACTAGCTTGAGTTTGTCCCACATTTTCTTTGTAGTGGTGCATGATTTGACATCTTCAAATTCGACATCGGATAGTGAGGAAGCAAGTTCTATCATCATAGAATTGTGTTCATGTTTCTCTCTCAATTGATCTACAGTTAGAGGTCTAGTAGGTACAACATATTCAACATCCAAGTATTGTGTGACATCATTTCCAATACCTGATAGATGGAGTCTTATCCTACTTTTCCATGATGCAGAGTTGTCTTTGTTCAACTTAGGCACAACCCTTTTACTCATCTTGTGATCTTTTAGCTTGAGTCTTTAAACTCTCTTCCAAGCACCAAAGCTTTGATACCAATTGTTAGAATAACTAAGAGGGGGGGGGGGGTGTGAATTAGTGCCCTTAAGAATAATTACAAAGAATCAATTCAAAACTTATATCTTAATCATAATATCCTCAGTTATCTTTCAGTGCTTCAAGATGTATGCCTTATGTAATTCTAACAAATATATATTGCTCGATAAGATATTTTGTTTATCTTTTCCTAGCCTGTACCGAGTAGCAACAATTAAAATTAGTGTTTATCGACCAATCTAGTTTTAGTAATTTGTAAAGTAAACTATCAATGCAATGAAAGAAATACACATTTGACACATGGATTTTAATGTGGAAATCCTATTAAGGGAAAAACCACTTGGGACCAGTAACCCAAAATTTTCACTCTTCTAAAGTGAGCTCGGTGAAGAGTCAACCTTGTTAAAGGTTACAAACACACTGTTAAGTGCGACCTTGTTAGAGGATTCAAAACTAACAGTTTGTCTTTTGACCTAGCATTCACTATGATGTCAACAAGAAAACCTTTTGATACTCTTGATTATCTCAATACAATAAGGATGGTTAAATCCCACTCTATTAATAGATTTTCTGAATCAATGGTTAAACTAAAACAGTAAATGATCTATTCAATAATACAACTTTAACTTACAGATTTTCAGATCTATTGTTAATCCAAAAAATACCTCTCTGATCAATATGCTCTTCAATTCCTTTGCTCCCCTCTTTGTTCTTTATGCTCAATGAATGGTCTGTCCTCTATTGCTTAGTGTCTGCAGAATTTCTTGCCTCTGTTCTTCAGCCTGTATGATCAGGTCTGCATGAAGATTTATATCTTCATCAGAATTATATTCAAAATTCCTCTCTTTGTAATGAATTCCTAGTCTCTTTATATAGACATGATTTTACCATTCAATATTCTTGTTTTCATCGTAGATCACTTCTTGATCCGTAAATCTTGCCATGCTTTGCTTTATTCCGTAAAGCTCTGCTTTAGTTTTATTCCACAAATCTCTCCTTATTATCTGTGAATAAAACATGCTTTAAATATCTTCTTTGCTTTAGTTCAACTGATCGTTAAAAATAAAGCAATCCATTAGTCAAACTAAATATAGCTCCTGCCAGCTAAGTGTTTTTGTCATTTTCTAACTCCAGTTCTGATCGATGATCAACTTCAGTTAGCTCGGTCATTGACTTTAGTTGTCCTCGGTAACAAATTCAGTTATGCTCGGTTACTGTGGTGCTCGGTATATAATGTGAACTACTCAGTGTTCTCTGTCCACCGGTGTGCACTGTTCGTAGGTGTTTACTGTCACTTGGTGTACACTGGCCTTTTATGTTTTACCGATAACATAAACTTTGTCCCTTCAATTGTTCAAGGTTAATGACAATATGTATATGACCAATCAAAAAAATATCAAGTTGACATCAATGACAATACAATACATTAATTGATTTAATGTCTTGCATTCACTTTTGCATCTCGGTGATCATCAACTAATCATTGTCAAACATTCAATCAGTTATAGTTCATTAGACAATATTCAATCCATGACCAATTGCAACCATCTCTTGACACCATTCAACAAAATGGTCTTCTTTTTCAGTGATGAGGATAGGTGGGGGACCTTTCTTGGAGATGGTTATGAGAGCACCCAATCATTTTTTTCATCTCTCCCTTCCCCTCTCTTTGTATCTCCTTATATATCTATATTGTATATATGTTGATGTGTCATATTAGGTTTATGGTTATCTAGTGATGGTTTACATCATGGTTAGTATTACTATTAGGGTTGAGTTTTTTTAGAGTTAAGATTTAGGGTTAGTATTAGGATTAGGGTTTAAGATTATAATTATTGTTAGAGTTTACATCATGTTAGGATTATGGTTTAGGATATAGGGTTAAGGATTAGGATTAGGGTTTAGGGTTTAGGATTAGGGTTAGGATTAGGATTATGGTTAGGGTTAGAATTATGACAATTATCATGGTTAGGGTAAAGTTTAGAGTTAGCATTTAGGATTAAGGTTAGAATTAGGGTTTAGGATTAAGGATTAAGATTATTTTTAGAGTTAGGGATTACATCATGCTTAGTATTCTTGTTAGAGTTATGATTTTGATTAGGGTCCGGGTTAGGATTATGGTTAGAGTTTAAGATCGGGATTATCATTAGGGATAGAGTATACATCATGGTTAAAGTTAGGGTTTTAATCTGTATTAGGGTTTGGAGTTAAAGAATACGATCCAAGAATAGGAAATTGATTTTTTTGATTTCTTGAAAGTCAGAGGGTTGCACAACTCATGAAAGTTGAAGACGCGTAAAAAATTAAAGGTCGGATATCATAATTTAAACCTCTTTAGATAAAAGAGGCATGTGAACCTCAATATGATTTGATTGTAAATATGATGTTCTAAGTTGAGATACACATCATGTTTTCAAACCTACACAAACTTAGTTTACAGTCAAGTAAGATGTAATTTTTTTGCTCATTTTATGCTATCTCAAATTAAAGGTTGGATATGATAACCTTCCTATATCAGATTTTAGATATTTGATGCTATCTTACATGCGACATAGTGTGAATACAAACATGTCGTGTTATCTTTATCGGATGTGTTTTTCATTATACAATTGTGGGTGGTGCCAAACACAAAATTTCATCTAATTTGGAGATAGTTCTACTACTTTTTGTAATGTTTAAAATCTTTGTCTAGGTGTAGACTATATCATCTCAAATTTATGAGTCATTTGTATAAACAAGTCATGTTGTCAAACATTTGGACATGGTGAACAATCTAAAAAAATACAACACCTTCTAGTCAAATGCAATTAAAATTATTAATACCTCAAGAAATAACTTAGATTTCTCTATTATTTATTGATATATGTTGGAATTCTTTATTTATAGTTTGTATTAAAAGTGAGTTAGCGACCATAGAAATATGTCATGTTCTCTCAACATTTTCCATAGCCCCCTTTTAGTTAAATATGATATCTTCAACTGCTAAGTGGCTAAAGGAAACACACATTGTTAACATTAGTAGAAAACACACGTTGTTACCATGGTAGATTAATTAGATTAAGATTCTACACAAATTATGTTATCCTATAAACCATGCCATCCTAGTGACAATCCTTTGCATCCTGAAACTTTGAATATATTGTTAAGCCGCATACATAATCAAAGCCTTTAAGTGATATGTTAAGCCACATGCATAATCCTACAAATACATTAAATGAGGAATTTTTTTTGGGGTGCACATGTCTTTGTTTCGAACTTATATGGTATTCATATGATGAATGTAAATAATTGGGGTGCACATTGGTTAACATGCCAAATTTTCAAATGTTGTATATTGTTTATTTCCATTATTCATATTTGTGTACATTGAATAAAATGACATGTTCAACCTACAACTTCATATTTACAATGAAATTCTATCAAGGTACTAACCACTTTTACATAAAAAGGATGGTTGTGATATCAAACCTTTAATTTGGGATAACATTATATGAGCAGGAAAAATACATCTTACCCACCATGAACTAAGTTTTTGTAGGTCACTAAACATGATTTTAGTTAAGCCTAAAAATTCATATTTACAGTGAGATCCTGTCGAGAAGTACACACCTCTTTGCATAAGGAGGAAGGTTGTGATATACAACACCTTTAATTTGAGATAATATCAAATGAGCTAGAAAAAGTATATTAACCGTGAACTATGTTTTTGTACATCTATTTGAATATCCAATTTTTAATTACAATCATAAGAATACGATGCCACATTTAAGTACCTAGTAAGATCATGGTTAATAAAAATAAATAGAACAGACAATAATTAAATGGAAGGAATATATTTTCTATTTCAATGCAAATTGGCACACAATTTGAAGAAGTTCTCCTTGATTCGATAATTATATAAAAACAAAATCTTCAAGATCTTCTAAAGTAAAACTAAATTCTTTTCTTTCCTTTTCATTTCCAATTTCACAAAAATCCATTTTTTTTCTATTTCACATGGTTTCTTGGAAAGTTGATAGAACTTACCTTAATGCTAGGGTAATGTTTGTTATTCATTATGTGAAATGTTGCATAATTAATTGATGCTTTTATAAATGTGAATAGAGACAACATATGGATCAAATATGATGGAATCACTCTGAATAGAGAGAGGTGATGGAAATGAACCCAACTTCACATAAGATTGTATTAATTTTCACTATGAAATTGTATTACACATTTTCTTTAAAAATGCAACAAAATTAAATATAAATTGACATCCAATCTTTGTCTTCATCATATGAACAACATTTGCAATTCCTAGAGTAGAATCTCAGTAATGTCAATTATACCACCACCTTCAGAAGACTCTTTTAACTCCCCAGCTCCCTTGCACAAGAAGAAAATTTTACTTATAATATAAAGTTTAAAACCCTCCCAGCTACCCTAACTAATTAGCAACTCAATAAAATGAGGACACCATTACTGTCAATGTTTATGATCAATGGCAAATACATTAGTTAGTATGCCTGCAATAAGACCAAATGTTTGTTTTTTCAATCTTACTTTACAGTAGTCAACAACAATGGAATGGACCAGGGTAGGAAGTTGGTGATATTATTTTTTACATTTCACTCGAATGTCCTTTGGTGGATATCTAAACCCCATTGCATTTTGAAAAAGAGGGTGGAGTTGGTCGCCTTCAATGCTGTGTATGCCACCATTTCTCCATGCTAACAGTCTGCAAAACTCTGACATCAGCAAAACCGCTGGCCATTTCAGCCCCATCATCTCACAGAATGAGCCAGAAAAATTCTTGTCGGCGACATGATCAAAGGCAGGGGGTGTCCTGAAACTACATCACGAGGGCTTTAAAGGGGGCCACTTAGAAAACAAGGTCCTATTGGTGCATATAATCCTTCCTGAAATATGTGATGCAAGATCACCAAATAAAAAATTGCATTTTAGATAACATATAAATATATTTTCCTGTGCCAAAAAAATAATTGTGAAAGCGTTTCTACACCACTCATTCATTTCCGATAAGATAGATTGAAATTGTCTTTCATGAATCCAACACAGGAAAAAAACATGACAGGGAAAACAAATCCTGAATGTTCTCCAATATAAGTCAAGAGCCCGTAAATTCCTAAATTCTGCAAGAAAAGTGACAGAGAAATCAAATCCCGAATGTTCTTCAATGTAAATTCTGAATTTCGCAACAAACCACAACAAGAAGACCTGAATTTGCCCAGATTCCCAACAACAAATTTCCAATTTATTTTATGTTTTGTCCCTAAAAACTAAACAAAAATATAGAGAACAAATCTGACCAAGCCCTAATTTGCTACGAAATAAGGGACGATTTGCAATACTAAAATAGTCATAAGGGTAGTTATAAGGATAATAAGGATTCAATGAAGCAAAGATGTAGTGGTAACCAGAAAGCGGCAGAGGGCATTCAATCTGCGGCGGCTTTGGTAGCGGAGGGCATTCAATCTTTGACGGCGTCGGCGATTGTGGCCCTTTTGGTGCAGATAATCCAGGGCTTTTAGGACCAGCGCCAATGTCACCCCACAAAAAAGAATGAGAATGCTCAGGATCATTCAAGTGGCCCTGTCTATTCAATCTGGAAAACAAGACAACCAAATTTCAGAGAATCAAAGTGAAAACAAGGCAAAAGAGGGAAAACCAACTGCAAATAATGTTGAGTGGAAAAGGGAAGAGAAGGGCATCTTTCCTGGCTCTGCACTACTCCTCCCTCTCTCTGTGCCCGCTCTATGAACTTCTCCATCATCCTCCCAGTGGGTTTGAACCGTATTCAAATGTGCTTTCAAAATTGTTCTGGATTTTAAAATTGATATTATTTAAATTGTTTTAAGCGGGAGGAATTTTTCAAACTCTGTACGGATCTGGACCAAACGTCCCTCAAATACTCGTCCGTGAGGTCCTCTATGTTTAAAAATTTAAATCATACGATGGATGGATGTCATGTTATGGCATATTTTATATAGGCTAGATGCATAGATATACATGTTGTTTTTGTGTGTGAATGGCTAGATGTCTTTGGCACTAGTTAAGTTCTAGAAAGAATGTATTAAAGACAAAAAAATGTCAAACTTTTTTTTTCCCAAATTTGCAAAAATAGTAGGGGAAAGGGACCAAGTAGTGGCTATAGCACCAATACCCGTTCATTTTTTGTTATAGAGACCCCCCAAAACCAAATAATCCTGGACACCAATAAATGTACATAATTAACTCAAAACATATTTATTCAACCCCCAATACATGTTCATATATGAACAAGTAGTAGATAGGGAAAAACAAAAAATTGAACCACTATTGGTCCTTATGTGATTGACATACAATCTTCTTTGCACAAATAAAGTGAATAAATCATTTATTAAAATGTCATATTATTTACAATAACCACTTTATGCAAGTGGACCAAAAGTACAAAATTAGTCAAATTACAAATACAAGAGAGCAGTTATTGGTCCCTCATATGACAATTTTAAAAACGAAATTGAACTTTATGGGTTCTCATATACACTTTCTCCCAAACAGGTTTGTAATATTTGAGGCATTTATTCTATCTGTAAATAATACCTCCATTTTCAACAACTGGTGTAAGGCTCCCATATAAACACAAAAACAAAGAATAAAAAATAAATAAAAATAATTGTAAGGCTAAATCCACACATGACAATTAAATTGGATATGCAAGCATAAAATGACTAATTGGTTGCAAGTAATAAGAATTATTTAATTCAAAATCTACACATACGAGAATTGAATTCAATATGCAGGTATGAAATGACTATTTGGTTGCAATCAATACGAGCTCAGCTTGTAGCACAAGAATGAATTGATAGAATGTTTCCCACCAGAATTCAAATTCGATATTCAACAAATACAATTGAATGCATTCAACTTACACATTCGAATGAATTTATAAAGGGATTTTGCAAGTTCATTTTCATTACTACAAATAGGAAGCCTGAATATTCTTTGCAGACCACAAAGGTGAAGCAAGAATTATCTTTTCATTACTGCAAAGTTTGAATATTCTCTATAGAGCTCAGAGTTGAAGGAAGATTTATCTGCACAATCCTAATCAAAGAGACTTTCTTTGGGTTGGTATGCTTAACCTTTATCATTTTATTTCATAGGTGAATATTTTGTAAACTTACTATTTTCTATGTTCTAAATACATCAACTGTATCATCATTATTTTATAACCTTATATGTCATGCAACTGTCACTTAGAGCACCAATACACATTGTAACCTTCTACTAATGACATCATCTACATTTTCTAATCATATCTGAGTCACCCCTCCATCACATGCTTTAATTCTATCTTGTGTCACCATCTTTGCTTTCTTTTGTATTTGTATACATATACAAAATTATGAGCACACCTCAATAATCATGCACACATATACATATACGTAGTAGTAGATACCTTTTTCATCTAAATGTTTACTATGCCTTGTATTTCGTTAAAATGTTAATACCCGTTGAGGGTCTCTTTTTTCTGTTGAATGATTATTTGTGTGACTAAAGGGTTACATTAAAATGATGAAATTTGCTTCTGTGTTTGTCCGTCATGCTTTATGTGGTTTATTTTGTCATCATTGCTACAAATGTCAACCATTATATTAAAATGTTTACTATTTTATATATGTCATAGAGGGTTTGATTTTTGTGGTGAATGATTATCTGTATCTATATAGGGTTCCATTAAAATGATGAACTATGCTTCTGCATTCCTGCATTTTGCCTTCTTTTCTCCACATTTTCTCATAAGTGGTCGATCTTAAATTAAAATGATTACCCCTTTCATATAGGTCGTATAGGGTTTAATTTCTTTGGTAAATGATAACCGTTTCCATATAGGGTTACATTAAAATGATGAAATCTGCTTCTGTGTTACTTCATCATGCTTTATGTGGTTTGTTTTGTGTGAACAATTATGTATCATTATATATATATATATATATATATATATAGTGTACATAACTAATTTAACAGCCCCCAATATGGAATATAAAAAATGCCTAATTTAAAGTGTTTAAGTTGTTGGGGCGGTTCACGTGTTCTTTTTTGACGTTAGGAAAGTGGGGGCACAAACATCCCATTTCACCACATGTGGTTCACCATCTGCCAAATATATGCTAAGATTAGTGCTCTAAAAATGTTAGTTTTTCACCCATTTTCATCATTTTTCATTCCTCCCGCCACAATTTTTGGTCTGCACCGCTTTGCAACCATTCTATCTTTTGTTATCATTTCTACTTTCTTTCTTATATATATATATACACACACACACACACACACACACACACACACATAATTATGTATAGGTTAACATAATCACACACACACGAAGTGTCAGATACCTATTGCATAATTTTGTCTTAGTACATAATTATCTATACATATACATGATCAGGTATATGTATATATGATCATGTATACATATACATAATTATGTACATTTGTGTATATATATGGATAGTGATAAAATTAAACAATGATTGTCTCAATGTCTTCAAATGTCGTTCATTTTATTAAAATGTTTATTATTTCATATATGTTGTGGAGGCTTAAATTTTTTTGGTAAATGATTTTCCCTATCTATACAGGGTTTCATTAAAATGATGAACTCTGCTACATTCAGATGGTGCAATCTAGTACTTCTTATATGTATATGTATAAATAATGAGGTTGAATGTTTTGTATGAAGTTTATACATTCATAGGTTCTAAATACATCCACTGCATCCTCAATATTTTTTTGAGTATGTTTACCTACATAATCATGCATACATATTCAGACTCCAACTATCAGATACATATACATGACCATGCATATATATGCTTGATCATGTATACATGTACATAATTATTTAGATATATGTATATGTATATGTATGCAATCTAGATGGTGATGTAATTAAACCATGATTGTCTCAATGCCTTCCATCGCATTCAAATGTTTAATAAGGGTTGCATTCAAATGCTACAATACTGTAGCCATGTGTGCACAATTACATATCCAATTTATTTGGCTCTGCAACCTTATTGCCTCCACTTTTCAACCTTTAGGTAACATTGCACCCATCAAACAGGCTTCCTTTCTTGTATGTACATCAATAAAACTGAATAATGATTATTGACTGTCAAATGACCAATCCCATGCAGGTACAAATTCACGACACAAGGTAGAGGTAGAGGTAGAGGTAGAGGTAGAGGTAGAGGTAGGGGTGGGGGTACACTGAATTAAACATCATGAGGCAGGCATACTCGTAGAGGTAGAGGTAGATGTAAAATCAGAGTCACTAGTGGACTACACTTCACAGATGTAGTGGATAGGACCCCCAGAGAAGAAATTCATGTTTGTGATTGTTGAGGAGAAACAAACATTGGATGCCACAATCAACCTAATGTGGAGGCATATCCCACTATTCAAAATGTTTGACCTGTTATTCAGTCAAAATTTTATGTGAAGTGGTCAAAACTGCAAATGGTAGAAGCAATTGCATATGTTGAAGAGAAGGGGATGTCAATCAAAGGTGAAAAAACAAGTGTTGTGTACCCAATACGAGTTTGAGATGATGGCTGACTGGGATTTCAACAACGACCCAAAGGGGACCAAATACCATTTTATTTGAAGAGGAGGAGGCTATACTTGTCCATTGGTGCAAGGAAATGGCTGAAGTTGGCCACAGTTTGTAGATCAGCCAACTAAAATCAACCGTTGCCAAGATTTGTGGAGATAGGCCCAACCCGTTCAACAATGGTGTGCCAGGGAAATCATGGTGGTCTACTTTTTGTAAAAGGCACCCTGATTTGACTATGAGAATAACTGAAGGAGTGGATAGCGACTGAGCAGTTATGCTACAGCCTTCTATTGTGTCCTCATTCTATGACAACTTGGCTAACATTTACAACTTGCACCACTATGGATCAAACAAAATTTGGAATTGTGACGAGAGTGGTGTTCAAGCTAGCAGGAACTGTGGAATGAGAGTGATTGCTAGATTGGCGCAGAGATGTGTACCACACTTGATATCAAAAAGTAGAGAGTGGATCACAATTTTGGCTTGTGTTAGTGCAGATGGGCAGAGTATTCTTGGGTTTTACTTGTTCAAATCCAAGAGGTACATCAAAAATTACATAGCAAACTGTGGGGCAGGTGCATGCATGACATGTCAAGAGCATGCATGGATGACAAAGGAACTATTCCTTAATTGGTTACAACATTTTGTGGCTTCCATACTTGGAGGGGTTTCACCCACAAATAGGGCCTTGTTTATCTTTGATGGTCACAACAATCATGTCGCCTTCAAGACAATTGAAGAAGTAAAGTGCTTGGGAATTGACTTGCTAACACTACCTGCTCATACCAGCCATAAGTTGCAGCCATTGGACATCAATGTTCTCTCCTTTAAAGAATTAATTCAAACAACAAAGAAGTACATGGATGTCAAATAACCCCCACATTGAAATTGGCTAAGAAGAGTTGGCAACCCTTGTGAGTAAGGCATCCAAGGAAGCATTGACACCATGGAACATTATGAGTGGGTTTCATAGGACTGGAATTTGGCCACTAAACAATTCTACACTGGACAACGATAAGAGGCCAAGTGAGACATTTCACATTGAAGAACAAGAGAAAACTACTAGAATAGAGGATGATGCAGTGACATTGAAGAGTAATCCAGAACGCATTGCGGCAGAGGCCTTCATGCCTTTGGCAGGGTGCACTGAAGAACAAATTAATTTATTTGTGCAAAATTACCCACCCAATATAGACAATGCAGAGGGTTCAACTGAAGGTGTGCAAACCATATCATCTGAAGGTGTCAGTGATCCACCATAGCCAATTGAAGGTATTGAAAGCACATCAACTAATCTCAACCTTCCAACACAAGCTAATCTACTAGATTGGGTTGCACAAGCAGCCACCAATGTAGGACTACAAATAGATTTCATTTTAGAAGACATCACCCTTTCAATGCCAAGCCCTCCCCAAATTGATCCAACAGAAGTAATCCATTATTTAACCTGTGTAAGGGATTGGGATGATAAGGCCAATTCAATGTGTGATGATGATATGGGGACAAGTGATGAAGAAGTTAGCTATGTGGCCTGCACCCAACAAGATGGGTAACAAGTGACAACATCAACAAGCCAATTCTTGAGACTTCCAGTGCAGCGGGTGACTCCTTCATCAAGGGGAGTTCAGATGGGAGTACTTAGCCTCAGTAGGCAATCCCAAATTTTGACATCCAATTAATACATTGAAATGCTCAATTCTCAAGAGTCGGAGAGGAAGAGGATTGAGGAGTTGCAAAGGAGAAAGAAGCGACAAATGATGCACATGAAGGCTGAACATGAAACACACCGAATAGAAAGGGAAGTATTAAGGGCATACAAAGTTGCAAGAAAAGTGCAAGAAGATGACGAGAGGAGAGGCTATAGAGACAAGATGAGGCAAATGTTGAATGAGAACGCAAGGTAGCTGCAAAGAAAACAATACAAGCATAGAAAGCTAAACAAAAGGCCTTAGTAGAGGAGCCAGGACAACCCACTGTGAATAGTATGATGACCATCTACTCCCCACTATATGAATCTATAAGCACCTTTGCATTTGGGACTTCCCCTGGAAACATCCAACTCAGTACAGAAGTGAAGGAAGCATTTATTTCTCGTATAGAAAGCTACCTACAAGGCCTGCCTACCAAACAATCTCCTGCTACAATTGGGACATATTCTTCTGCCTAGGGCTTTCTGACCCCTACAACTTTTCAAACTGGTATGGGCAGTTGAAGAAGAGTTAACTGATATGAAATTTGTTTTATGATCGAAGAAGTTTTTTTTCCATATGTCATGCAAAGCAGATCCCACACCATGGGTTGATATGAGCTCATTTGATCTTTATATGGATGTATTTTCAGTGATATGAGATATACCTTTGATATGATTAGAAAATTAATTAATGCCATTGGTGGTATATTTCAGAACTGTCTTTCTCAAGAGTAATGTGAATTTTGTGCCATATGACATACAAGTATAAAATGTAATATTAATGTAATAGATATATTTGGAATCTCATTTTTAATTGGAATTGTTCTATAATGGTCTCATATTCTCTGTTATCTATTGTCTGCGAATGTCCTCTACTTGTTATCTAATTGTTCTCTACATGTTCTTATGTATTGTCCTCTACTTGTTATCTAATTGTTCTCTGCCTATTATTCTGTAATTGTTCTAATGTAATAGTTGTTTTATTTAATGTATTATTGCAAGTGTAGAGCACAAATTCAACTTTCTATATTGGAACTAAGTGTTAGAATAACTGAGAGGGGGGGAGGGGGGGGGGGGGAATCAGTGGCCTAAAAAATATTCCAATAAATCAACCCAAAAACTTAGTACCACNAGAGGGGGGGAGGGGGGGGGGGTGAATCAGTGGCCTAAAAAATATTCCAATAAATCAACCCAAAAACTTAGTACCACAATATTAAGCAATGCCTTCACACAATATTAACAAATAACTACTGCTCGGAGTTCACTGTTAAACCTTATTCTTACTATTTACTGATTAGCAGTCTTTCATTTATTGAAAAATTATAATTTGCTTAGTGTATACCGATCAATCCAGATTAGTTAGGTGTAATGCAAAACAATAAAGTAATGACTCATAAACACATTGACACATGATTTTTAACGCAGAAACCTTGTTAAGGGAAAAATAGGATTTAATAGAATAGTTTGTCACTTGATATCACGTATCTCTATGCTACCTTCTATGAACAAACCCTAGTTTGTCAAATGGTATCTGGCATCTCATGCTATCTTCATGATCAAACTTTTTGATACTCTTTGGGATGTATCTCAATATAGAAAGGATCTTTAAATCTTGCTCGGTTAAGAGACTTTTTGAATCAATGGTTAAACTAAAATAGTAAATGATCTGTTCACACATACAACTTAGACTTGCAGATTTTTAGATCTATTGTAAGCTCATTATACCTTTCTGATCAATGTATCTTTTCAATACCTTTGCTCCACTTCTTTCTGCTCGGTGATGATGTGCTTCTCTGTTGCTCGGTGTCCGCAAAAATCTTTATCTCTTTCCTTAGCTTTATTGATCAGGGCTGTATGAAGTTGTTCTTCATCAGTTTCTCTTCAACATCCTCTTTTTCTATTCACTCCCCTTAATTCATAATGAATTAGATTGTCTCTTTATAGACATGATATCACCATTTCTTACTTCTTGATTTTATTGTTCTTGGCGTGATTCACAATCTTAGCCAATCTTGCTTTAAAGCTTTACTGCACTTTTATCCCTTAGATTTCTCCTTGACAACTAGATAAAACAACTTTAAATATTTTACTTATCTCTGGATTTAACTTGTCGATGAAAACAATGTTAACAACTAGTTAAGTCTATCTTTAGCTCTGCCAGCTAAGTATTTTGTCATTTCTGAACTTCAGTTCTTTTCGGTGTATTAACTCTTTGATAGCTTCGGTCAACAATTCAGTTCTCCTCGAGCATCTCCATCGGTGTTGTCTGTCCGTCAGGGTTGTCTATCCGTCGGGCATCACTGTGAAGTTTTTCTCATCGTTCATGCTTGTAATTCTGCTTGTCAGTAATGCTTGTTAGTTTTCTTGCTCGGGCATCACTGTGGCTTATCTCTCGGTCTTCTCTGTCCGTCGGGTTCCACTAATCGTTGGTGTTTTTAGTCACTTAGTAAATTCTTGTCTTTTATGAATTACTGAAAACATAATATTTATCTCTCTGATTCTCTAAAGTCTTTGACACTTTGAATATAACCTATCAGATTATATCAAGTTGACATCAATGACAGTACAATCCATTAACTAATTTAATCTCTTGCATTATCTTTCTGCATTTTGGTGATCAACTTAACATCTTCAAACATTCAATCAATTATATGTCATCAATCTCTCCCTTTGGCATTGATGGCAACACACTACATTATCACACTATATTATTACTAATACAATATGAAATATATCAAGTGCATTTCATCCATCTCTCCCAAATCTTTTTATACTATAATCAATACAAATTTCTGGCTCTCGGTAAGCTCATATAGCTTAGATTTGTTTCTTGCAGAGGATTTCCTTCAATCTTAAATCCCTTTTCTCGATAGATGTATCAACTTTTGTCTTTGTTTCTGATATGTGATCTGCTTTGACTGTTCCTCTCCTTGATAATCTCTTTTTCCTTTGACAACAATCTCTCCCTTAGTATGTATTCTCTTCCTTATGTTACTTCTCTCCCTTTGATTAATATTTCATATGTAATCAATTTCTCCCTTTGGATAATGATTAACTCTCCCTTTGAATTCTTAGGAACTTCTCTCCATGGATAATGATATAATCTCTTCCTAATAATGAGATAATCTCTCCCTTATAATTCTTGATAATGAGATAATCTCTCCCTTTGACAACAATGCCAAGCAATTCTTCCATATCATCTTCCATCCCCTTTTATAATATACTCCTTGAATTTCCCTATCCATCAGCAATATAGTGACTCTGGTGTTCAGTGTAGATATGTACCTTGCTATGTACAGATGTATCTTTGCAGTCCATCTTTGGCTTGCATCAACATGAATGATCTTCTGATTTAAGTATAGGCTGATGCAATCTCCTAGTCAACTTACTGACCGATAGAGAAGGGTTGAACCCCTAGTCTTTGTCTCGAGCACTCAGATGTATCTTTTGGCAATGGCTTGGTGAATATGTTAGCTAGTTGTTCCTTGGATTGAACATATTATAGTATCACCTCTTTTTCTTGCACTTGTTCTCTTAAATAATGATACTTGATTGCTATATGCTTAGTCTTAGCATGCATGACTGGATTCTTAGAAATGTTAATTGCACTAGTATTATCACAACAGGAAATCATTGGTTCAAGAATCTTCATATTCATACCTTCCAGCAACTATTTGATCCATGCAATATTTGAGAAATTTGCAGCAGCAACCACATATTATGCTTCTATAGTAGACTATGAGATGCATCGTTGCTTCTTATTGATCCATGCGACAAGTCTGTCACCCATGAAGAATGCTCCTCTAGTTGTGCTCTTTCGGTCATCTATCTTTCCAGCCCAATCAACATCTATATAGACTTGTAGCTCAAATTTTCCTTCTCTTTTATACCATTAGCCATAGTTCTCGGTGTTCTTTAGATATCTCACAATTCTCTTGACAATAGTCATATGTGATTCTTTGGGATTAGTAGAGAATCTTGCAACTATTCCAACTGCATGTGCTATATTAGGTCTAGTATGAATAACATACATTAGTTTGCCAATAATTGATCTATACAAGGTCTAATTTACCTCATTTGATTTGTCTTCTTTTGTCAGCTTACATCTAGTTGCCATAGGTGTTCCAACTGGCTTGGAATCTTCCATTTTGAATATCTTCAACACTTCCTTGATGTATTTGGACTGAGTGATATATATGCCTACATCTTGTTGAAGAATCTGTAGACCAAGAAAGAATTTTATCTCCCCAAACATAGAAATTTCAAACTCTTTGCTCATTTCATTAGCAAAGGATTTACATAACATTTCATTTCCCCCAAAAATGATATCATCAACAAATTTCAGCAATCAGAATATTACCATCAGTATCTTGTTTGAAGTACAGATTAATATTTTCACTTGTTCTTACAAATTCAATGCTTATGAGATAAGAGTGAAGTCTTTCATACCAGGCTCAAGGTGCTTGTTTAAATCCATACAAGGCTTTATGTAGTCTACATACCATGTTCCTCTTGTCTGGAAAAACAAACCCTTATGGTTGTTCAATGTATACCTCTTCTTCTAGTGTTCCATTTAGGAATGCAGATTTGACATCCATCTGGTATACCTTGAATCCTTTGAATGCAACATAAGCAAGTAAGATTCTTACTCCTTCTAGTCTAGAAATGGGTGCAAACATTTCTTCATAATCAATACCTTCTTCTTGTGCATACCCCTTGCATACTAACCTTGATTTTCTTCTTGTGACTTCTTCATTCTCATTCATCTTGTTTCTGAATATCCATTTGGTACCGATGACATTCTTGTCATCAGGTCTCGGTACTAGTGTCCATGTACTATTCTTCTTAATCTATTCTATCTCTTCACTCATAGCACTTACCCATTATTCATTTTCAAGTGCAGTATTAACAGATTTAGGCTCAAAATCACAAAGTAAACATCTAGTGTTTAGCGACTTACTTCTTGTTCTCATTCCATACTTCTTGTCTCCTATGATATGATTATGTGGATGATGTCTTTTGACAACCTTGGCAAGTTTCAGTTTAGCTCTCTGTCCATCATTTTGATCATCATCTTGACCTTCATTCTGATCTCCATCACTTGGTAAATCACCTTAAGGATTTTCCTAATTTTTGATAATTACAACCTGATGCTTGGGTACAATGTTCTATTTCTCGAGAGCGATACACTGTTGCTTGGGTAAAGTGTCAGGTTCTTCAGTGTAAACAAACATGTTGTAGTCTTCTGGTTCCTTTCTTCTTTCCTTATCATTCTTCTCTGCAAATTAATCTATTCTTACATTTGCACTTTCAATGATATTGTTAGAAGATTTGTTAAGACATTTATAAGCCTTGCTTTTGGTGGAATACCCTAGAAAGATACCTTCATCACTTTTGGAGTCAACCTTTCCATTTCTTTCATCTTTCAAAATATAACATTGACTACCAAAGATTCTAAAGTAACTTACATTGGGTGTGTGACCATACCAAAGCTCTTAGGGTGTCTTCTTTGTGTCCTTCAATTGTACTTTGTTAAATGTGTAGACAAAAATAATGATAGCTTCCCTCTAGAAATTTTGAGTGATACTTTTCTCAATCATCAATGTTCTTGCACAATCAACAATTGATCTATTTCTCCTTTCAGCAATTCCATTTTGCTGAGGTGCTCTCAGTGTAGAAACCTTTCTTTTAATTTTATGCTCATTACATAAGTTAGTGAATTCATCTAAAATAAATTACCCTCCTCTATCTGATCTTAAACATTTCAATTCCTTACCACTTTATTTTTCTACCATAGCCTTATACCATTTAAACATCTTGAATGCTTCTAATTTATCTTTTAAGAACATAACTGCCATCATTCTAGAATAATCATCTACAAAGAGAATGAAATACCTATCTCCATAGTAGCTCTTTGTCCTCATGGGTCCACATAAATTAGTATGGACAAATTCTAGAATAGCATTAGATGTATGGGCTTTACTCTTGAAACTAGACTTTGTCATCTGACCTTTTTGATAATTCTTGCACATGATATGCTCAGGATTTGACATGCTTGGTAAGCCTCTTACTCTTCTTTTATTTCTTATCTTTATCATGTTGTCAAAATTCACATGACATAATCTCTTATTCCACAACCATATGTCTTCGTTTCTATTCAATAAACAAGTAGTGTTTACATCATCAAGATAGAATAGGTTACCTTTGGTATGTTCACCAATTCCGATCGACCTTCCTGATTCATTAAAGATCTTTGCCTTTTTATTCTCAAATGCTACTCAGTGACCTGTGTTATGTAGTTGTGAAACACTCAACAAATTATAATTCAGTCCTTTTACGTAGTAAGCATTTTCACATTTGGTCAGGTTATTCAACGTTATGGTTCCTTTACCTTCAACTGGACAAGGTGTGTCACTTACCATTCTTACTGATCCACCATTATAGTATTCAAAAGTTTCAAACTTTTGTTTATCACTGGTCATATGTTGAGTGCAACAACTATCTATAATCTAGACATCATTCTTACTAACCTTAGATATGAGTGTAGTTTCTACATACCTTTTTTCTTCTTCATCTGAATCATCCTTCATGGCTACAAATACTATCTCAATGTCTTCGTCAGATTCGGTGTCAGTATCATCAGCTCTATTCTCAGATAGGTAACAAACTTTCTTCCCTTTGTCATTGTAGTGTCAGGTATCTCTTCTTTTAGGTTGTCAGTTTCTTTGGTAATCTCTGTTATCACCTCAGTCAAACTTCTTTTCATATGTTCTTTCATTACTTCTATCATCTTTTCTTCTATTAGGAAATCTTGCAACAAAGTGTCCAACCTCTTTATAATTAAAACATACAAGTGGTAATTTACCTTTGTATCTACCTTTGCCTCTCTGCAATCTTCTTTCCATTAGTGCTTCAATCTCATCAAGTCCTTGATCCTCATTATCACTTTCACTATCATTCCTCATAGTGTTTCTATGACTTGACTTACTTATTTTCAAAGAAGATTTGAATGCAGATTCTATAGATGGTAAGCACTATTATTAAAGTTATTCATCTCAAATGAAATTAGTCTACCAATAAGACTATCTAGAGTAACTATATTATTTTCAACTACTCTCATTTATTGTATAGAAGATACTCTAATGGCATATACATGCAGTAGGGTTCTTAGGATTTTACTTAGCACCGTCTCTTCTTCAAGTACACATCCAAATCCTTGGATATCATTGAATACCTCTTTGATTCTACAACTATACTGAGTGATATTTTCTCCTTCTTTCATCCTTAGGTCACCAAACCTCCCTCTTAGGCTTTCTGCCTTGGCTCTTAGTACATTAACATCTCCTCCACGTGCCAACTTCAATTTATCCCACATTTTCTTTGCAGAGGTGCAGGTTTTGACATCTTCAAACTCAACATCGAAGAGTGAGGAAGCAAGTTCTATCATCATGCAATTATGCTCATTCTTTTCTCTCAATTTCTCAAGAGTGTGAGGTCTTGTAGGAAATACATATTCAGTATCAAGGTGTTGAGTAACATCATTACCAATACCTGATAGGTGGAGTCTTATTCTGCTTTGCCATGATGAAAAGTTGTCTTTATTCAACTTGGGCACATCTCGCTTGTTCATCTTGTGATATTTTGCTTGAGCTCATAAACTCCCTTTCTAAGCACACAAGCTCTGATACCAATTGTTAGAATAACTAAGAGGGGGGGGGGGCAGTGAATCAGTGGCCTAAAAAATATTCCAATAAATCAACCCAAAAACTTAGTACCATAATATTAAGCCTCTAGTTATCTTGAGTCCTATAAGATGAATGCCTTTAAACAATATTAACAAATAACTAATGCTCAAAGTTCACTGTTAAACCTTATTCTTATTGTTTACCGATTAGCAGTCTTTCATTTACCAAAAAATAGTAAATTACTTAGTGTATACCGATCAATCCAGATTAGTTATGTGTAATGCAAAACACTAAAGTAATGACTCATAAACACATTGACACATGGATTTTTAATGTGGAAACCCTGTTAAGGGGAAAACCACTTGGGACCGGTAACCCAAAATTTTCACTCTTCTAAAGTGAGCTCGATGAAGAGCCAACCCTGTTAAAGGTTACAAACACACTGTTAGGTGTGACCTTGTTAGAGGATTTAATAGAATAGTTTGTCACTTGATAACGGGTATCTCTATGCTACCTTCTATGACCAAACCCTGGTTTGTCAAATGGTATCTAGCATCTCATGCTATCTTCATGATCAAAATTTTTGATACTCTTTGGGATGTATCTCAATATAGAAAGGATCTTTAAGTCCTTCTTGGTTAAGAGACTTTCTAAATAAATGGTTAAACTAAAATAGTAAATGATCTGTTCACACATACAAATTAGACTTATTTTTAGATCTATTGTAAGCTCATTATACCTTTCTGATCAATGTATCTTTTCAATACCTTTGCTCCACTTCTTTCTTCTTGGTGATTCTATGCTTCTTTGTTTCTCGGTGTCCACATAAATCTTTAGCTCTTTCCTCTGCTTTATTGATTAGGACTGTATGAAGTTGTTCTTCATCAGTTTCTCTCCAACATCCTCTTTTTCTATTCACTCCCCTTAATTCATAATGAATTAGATTGTCTCTTTATAGACATGATATCACCGTTTCTTACTTCTTGATTTTCTTTTTCTTGGCGTGATCCACAATCTTAGCCAATATTTCTTTAAAGCTTTACTCTAGTTTTATCCCTTAGATTTCTCCTTGACAACTGGATAAAATAGGTTTAAAACTTTTACTTATCTTTGGATTTAACTTGTCAATGAAAACAATGTTAACAACTAGTTAAGTCTATCTTTAGCTCTGCCAGCTAAGTATTTTGTCATTTTTGAACTTCAGTTCTTTTAGGTGTATTAACTCTTTGATAGCTTCGGTCAACACTTCAGTTATCCTCAGGCATCTCCGTCGGTGTTTTCTGTCCGTCGGGGTTGTCTGTCCATCGGGCATCACTTTGAAGTTTTGCTCATTGGTCATGTTTGTAATTCTGCTTGTCAGTAATGCTTGTCAGTTTTCTTGCTCAGGCATCACTATGACTTTTCTCTCGGTCTTCTCTGTCCGTCGAGTTCCACTAACCGTCGGTGTTTTTTGTCACTTAGTGAATTTTTTTCTTTTATGCATTACTGAAAGCATAATCTTTATCTCTCTGATTCTCTAAAGTCTTTGACACTTTGAATATAACCGATAAGATTATATCAAGTTGACACCAATGACAATACAATCCATTAACTGATTTAATGTATTGTATTATCTTTCTGCATTTCGGTGATCAACCTAACATCTTCAAACATTCAATCAGTTATATGTCATCACTAAGAACATCAAAGCAAGATGAAAACAATAATATACAATTAGGTAAGTAGAGAATCAAATCTATAGGTACAAATCAAGCTTGCAATATTAAGAAATTATCATCTAATATAATTGTTACCAAAAATTTTCACATGCGGGATAGAAGTCATAACATTTAAAAAATTTTCATAAAGAAACATCCCTTTAACATTACTGTTCAGCCAATATAGATGAATACATTACTATTACATTCATATTATCAGATTTTATTTGTACTCTAAGTTTTGATCAAATTCACACTTTCAGATTCATAAACGATCATTCCATTGTGCATTCATATTGAATGTATTAGACAAGTGTTCCTTTAAGGTTACATCTTGCATACTGAAACTCAGAGGACATATGCAGAAATGAAAGTAAAAGAGAAGCATGATGAAGTCTAAGGGTCTATGTATTCCCTTTAAGAGGTCTTCTAGTCTCTAGAGTTGGTCATCTGCGTCATTTGAAGTCATGTCTTGGTTGTCTTGGTCTTGTCTCTATCTATCCTGAATCCTAGGTCTTCTGTTGGTTCTATTTCCTATAGCATCATGGTGAAAAATATGTTAGATCCAATTGGATCTAAGCAATACATAAAAGCCTAAAAAATACCATGCATCAATCAAACTCCCTGAACTGCATATTTACTGATGATATCAACGTAATAGAAAGATATGCATTTACATTGACTAAATAATAACATCAAACAAAGATATCTTTATGAAAATCCTGTGTTATATTTGAAAGATGAAGTGAGTATCATGAGCCCGTGCTCGAACTTCACAAATATGCATTATTAAAGAAATGTTCAAATGCAGATTTCAACATTAATGTGCAAGAATATGATTGAACTATAGTGTGTCAATGTGAGTTGTGCATATGAAATGCAGTACATAACAAGTTTCTACAGGGTGCATACATACTGTTACAAATTTCGACACTAAGGATGCTGATATGCATATGCTAGAATAAACAATGATTTGAAATTGCTGTTATGTAAATTCAGATAACAAATGTTGTTACTGTTATACATGAAAATGAAATGATGGTGTTGTGCATGTCACTGTGATGTACCTTTAAAAAAAAAAAGAAGTGATATGCATATACAGGGGAGATTACGGTTCATAACAGTGTATTATCAACAACATATAAAAAATTGAATGATGACAAAAGCTATGAAGGAAGGTGTGGACTTCTAGCAAATTTTGATGCAGCATATTTCTATGCTCTCACTAGAGGTGTACTCCTTCATATTGAAAAGAGTAGTTATCTGATATTTCCAAATTCTTAGTAAGATTTGGGTTTCATTATTTGTCACAGTCATATGCTGAAAGAGAGACCAAATTTAACACCACTATACACAGTGAATTCAGATGTCCACACAAGGGTGGAATATGTGAACTTAACATACAAAGAGCTTCATGTTATATAAGCCGAGTTCATTCTCCTTTAGTGAAATTGAGATTTCAAAGAAAAAGTGTAAAAGTCACTTTCAAATAAGACCCACAAGTTACATACTAGTCTTCCAGTTATCAAAAGGTATGAAGGATTATTTTTCTTTGGTAAATTGAAGAACCCAGTAAATTAGTAATAGTCATGGCTTTATGTGCCAAATGAAGATAATCTACAGTGGGTGCTTTAACTGTTACTAATTTACAAATGTGAGGTTCACGGTTCTATGTGAATCAAAGTATGGAAATTGTGACTATAGCACATGATGAATATGATTGTTAATATTAGTAACAGTCAAAGCCGTGAATGAAAAGAAAACAACAGTGGGTGTCGTGAGTGATAGGATAGGGCTCGCGGTGTGTGCATCAAATAAAATAATTTTAGTCACCTGATACCAACAGCGGTCGCTAACAAGGTGAGCTTCAGGTGCAAACAAATAAAAGCTCTCAGGAAGGCATGTCCAAGTTTTACAAAATGAAGCAAGATACATATCAAGTCATGACTGTGACTTATTCGTGGATTCATAGTTAAACAACAATTATCTATTGAAAACAACAGCAAAGATACATATAACAGAAAAGAGGTCGTAACTTATGCTGTGTTAAAGTTATACCTTCATGATATTTATGCCAGAAAATGAGCTTCGTATGATAAACAGAGAGTTCTTAAGTAAACTTACAGTTCGCTGAACTTGAGTTAGCAATTCAATGTCGAGTTCCCTGTTTGAGATATAGTTGGTGAAGAAGTAGCAGTGATCTTCAGTATAGAAAGGCTTGAGTTCAATAATGGAGTCCTTTCACAATCAAACAAAGTTCCTTCTAAGCATTTTTTGAAGGCTTCTACATGTTAGGGTTTTATTTTCCTTAAGCTTCTTTGAGAAGAATGAAGAAAACACAAGTGCCGAGATCAAAATGAGAATAACTATTTGGAGTCTGCCAAGAAATTCAAATGCCTTCAATGCATGTCAGTTCCTTGCAGAGCCTCGAAAACTACTCATAGTGCCACCTTGCATTCTTATCTCCTTGATTTTTGCATCGCATTGCAAGTGGATGAGAAGTCATGTCGACTTTCCCACATTGCATATAGTTTATACTTAGAGTCCTTTATCTAAGTTAGGAGATGAGGGTAGGTTAGTTAATATTAGATTTTTATTTAATATTAATTTATTTTCTTAATTTTGGCAATTTTCTTTGTAAAAGGATTTAATTCCTTATATTAAGCCAAAATTTAGGGAGGGGGCATTTAGAGGAAGTTTGTAAAAGGCTTAGTTAGTGGCATGTTTTTTGGCACATTTTTTGGCTAAAATTGGGCATTTTTGAAAGGCTTAGATTTTTTAGATTTGAGGCATAGGGAGGCTATAAAATTGACTTTTTAGGATCAATTAAGGGGTTCAGAATCAGGGGAGAAGAGGTTTTAGTGAACTATTTTGTTCCTATACCACTTTTTCATGCATTTTGTATCCATTGGGTTGCAGATTTTGGAGAGAGGGCATATATTGAACATATCATTCCTAAGTGCTTGGAAGGCCATTTTTGTAATCATTTTGTTAGATTTTTGAAGGAATGAACCAGATATTTTGACTCATATTTGTGAATTTGTTTCGATATTGGATCCTGTTTTCATCTTTTCTAACAAGTGTCAAATCATTTATTATCTAAAGGAAGTGAGTTGATTTCTGTTCCTTCTCAAGATAATCAATTGCTCCAAGGCCTTGTATGAGAAATGTATGTTTCTTAATTATCCAAGTTGTTTGTGGTAAAACCCTGATAGCATGCATCTATTAACCTATATGTTGAGCAGAGATTTAGGGTGTTAAGATCTTCATTTGTAGGTCAGGATTGAAGTTTCATGTTTTTTTCCAAGTCTGAAGTATTCATTTGTGTATCACCCTATTTTTTTTAGTTATAGTATTCTTTTTCCTTTTCCCAACAATTTGTAGATCAGGAAAGTGATATTCCATATTTTATAGGAACCGACCTAGAATCCGGAGATTTCTCTTCATTCATAGTCTACCCATAGCTAGGAGAGGTTTCCATTGTCAGATAGAATTGCCATGAAGCCTTAATGCCTAATTTAGGGTGGAAATTCTAAGCCTGAACAATAATACACACACACACATATATATATTTAGACATATACATACATATAAATTTAGTTATATATATATA
>MU223242.1:4911234-4925977 GCA_018584345.1 Thuja plicata | reverse complement strand
ATATATTGTAGACACTCGAAAATGGATAGGCTTGCGACCTTACATTAAAAACACTAATTTTCATCTATTGATTAATAATTTTTTAATCATTAATTAATCATCTATTTTCCTCTAAATTCATTCCCCAAATCATCTAATCAAATTCTCAAAATTAATTTTAATTGATTAATTACCATTAATTAATTAATTAAACTCAATTTCCTATAGTTTAAATTCAAATATTTAAACTTATTAATCAATTTCAATTAAATTAATTTAATTTCATTCAATAAAGCAATTCTAAATAAAAAAGAATTCAATTATCTCACATGTTGAAAACCTTAATTAAATATTCATTTATCTTTAAAGAGATAACTCCAATCAGCTCACATGGGTTACTCTACCCATCTCTCCAGTCCACATCGGTAACTTCACCCACCTCTTCAGTTCAAAAAGGTAACTCACAATTAGCTCTTCAGTCAACCAAACTCTATCTCCTCTTTACCAATTAAAGAGGTGGAGTTTACTGATGACCTCTCCAGTCCCTTTTAATCTCAACCATTCATCTCCCTATCTTTGGGATTGATCTCAACCGTTCATATCATCACCAATTCCTATATAATAAACCCTTCATAACCATTTGAAGGATCTAGGATTTCAATCTCTCGTGCACCATTACTATGTCAGTTTGGTTCTAGCATTCAAGCCATCTTGCGATCACACACCCGTTTCAATTAGCAAATTCTTGACACTTCTCAAGTCATAGACACTGCCCCGCCAATACTGAGCATCAATAACAATGCTTCGAAAGGATTAGAGAGAAACAATAGAAGCTTCAAGCATTGTGGGGTTTGCATTTATTTGTTTCCCTTTCTCTTGCTTGTACATTTTATTGATTACGTTTCGGTTATTTATTTTAGTAGCTATTGTGTACTTGATTTATATCATTTGTGAAAATCTTTGCTACTAACCCTTGCCTTTGGAAAGCTTGGGAACCATGGAACATAGAAGGAGGCATACATTTTGGTGAACCTGACGTGTTTATTACCGCAATCGGTGATAAACTACCGCAATCGACTGTTTACTTTACCACAATCGGTGAAGTTGTACCACAATTGACCAGAGATACATTATTCCTGTTTTGACCTAAAACCTTGAAAAAATTCTTCATTTGGTGTCCAAAACTAGTGTCTATCCCTGGAAAACATGAAGAACAGTGCATGAATCTCAAAACATTAAAGATTATCCCTTCTCTATAAAGCACGATTATTGTCAAAAACACTATTAGTTCGAAAGCTCAGACTCAAAATACCTTGATCTCATCATATCAAACATCATCATCTTTATCAAAGTGGCTTTGTCCAAGGCAAAGGTTAGAAAATATTATATTTTTACCATCACCACTTTGAGATCAAGTTATATCAAAATCTGTCCTTAGAATTACCCTTGTCCAAAACATAACTCAGACTTCCTCAGAAAGGATCTTCTTCCTTGTTTGCTTTATATCACTTTTTTTATTTACAAAACCTGGACCGCACTATGTCTCAAACACCTCATGGAGGCCCTTACACAAGGTCTAAGGCTAGAACTCAACCTGATGAGTCATATATCAACTGATTCCCCACTTGGGAAACAGAGCAAGAGAACGATCCTTTCGTGAATACCAGTTTTGCTCTATTTATTGAACAACCCCGTGGAGCAACTTATTTCCAAGATATCACAGAAGCAGAACTTGAAGATTGGAGAAAGATGCTTACTCCATGAAAGTAGTTGAAGCTATTGTAGAGAGGAACCCTGAATGTTACTTAGCCATGCTAATAAAGAAGGGAGTCAAAATCCCCACTGAATTTAGTGTATCGACTATATGGCCCAAAAACCCTCTCGCAGGTCAAAACACTACTCAGCCTCCTCAGATACTACCTGTTGTGTCTCAAATCTTTCCACCATTGGTATTACCCACACTGACATAGACAATATCTAGTCAAGCCAATGACCCGACCTAGGCCAGCACATCTTCCACTCAAGGCATGACAGGCTCACAACTAAGTGCACCCATGGTCACTAGTATGCCTCCACCTTTGGTCTCATGGACAGGACAATCAAGCTCTCATGCTATGCCTTCCATCCCACCAAACACCAACTATTCTAAAATAATGCCGCTGCTGCAGTCAATTCACACTAGTAGTGGGATCAATACTTCATGCCCACAAGGATCCATCTCTGTAGGAATGACTTATAGTCAAGGCCCGCCCAAGGCTACATCTTTGCCCATCCTAACATCAATCCAACCTCTACAACAACAACCCCAGCTTTAGTTGCCTCAAACCCAACCTCCGCAACAACAACCCCAACTTCAGTTGCCTCAATTCTAACCCCTGCAACAACAATCCCAGCTTTAGTTGCCTCAAAACCAACCTCCGCAACAACAACCCCAGCTTCAGTTGCCTCAATTCCAACCTCAACAATAGCAACCCCAGCTTCAACCCCAACCTCAGCAGAAGTAATACCTACCCCAGTTTCAATCACAATAGCCAATTAATCAAAACCCACCATGGGCTACCCATGTGCCCCCATTTACAAATCACTCGGTGGGAAATCAATATCAATTCCCTAGGATTAAATCCTATGTTCCTACTCAAGGGACACAGAGGCGCAACCTCATACCCACTACAACACAGAGGAACATCGTTACACATCAACCTCAGATTCAAATGGACATGTTGATGCAACAAATGCAAACCCTTCAAACCCAAATGATGGATATGCAGAATCAGGGGAAAACCAAATCCTACATCGCAGAGGATTTATACCCATACCCCTTCGATCATTCTCTACAAATGTCTCCGTTCCCAACTCACTTCTCGGTACCAAAATTCAACAAATATAGGGGCAATACCAACCCTATTGAACATATCCGAGAGTTTTTTTCTAGTTGCATCAAAGTCACACATGATGAGACATATTTAATGTGACTGTTCCCACAAAGCTTGGCCAGACTAGTAATGGAATGGTTCTCACATCTACCTCATGGCATTCAGTCTTGGGGTGAACTAGCTGAAAAGTTCATAGCTCACTTCCATCATGACATCAAGTGCAAGTTTAGCATCAAGGACCTTTGCAATATCAAACAAAAGGATGGAGAGTCTTTTGTGAAGTTCCTACAGAGATGGAGGAACACAGAAAAATGCATAACATATGATGTTCCCGAACAAGACTTAATAGTCATGTTTGTTGACAATCTAATTCCAGACATGTCATTCACAACAGAGTTATAGTTAGCTCCAAATTTCACACAACTCATCGAAAGAGGAGTTCGTTGTGAGTAGAACTTAGTCAAACAAGGAATCCTTGCAGATCCCACACAAACAAATACAAACAAAAATGCAATAGACAAAGCTAAGTGGTGGAACAAAAACAAAAATGTCACTAGCGATAGTGTCATTGATGTGAAGACGGTCAACTATACACAACCCAAGGTGTTACTGCAAGGTGCACCTGTGGCCAACCAAAAACCCATAGGACCCACTCAACAAGCATACACCCAAAACCAACCTCCTCCTGTACAAGTGTCTGCTACGTCAAATAGTCAACAACAGAATCAACGCAGACCATGGTTTCAATTCTAGCAACGAGATTTCACACCATTGGGAGAGCCGATAGAATCAACTTTACGCAAGTTGATACAATCAAACACTATCACTCTCCTAGAAATCAAGGACTTTGAATAAGATGAAAACAAACTAAGGTGGTATAATGACAAATATTTCTGTGAGTTTCATTGGGTGAAAGGGCACAAAATGGCTAACTGTTATTGATTGAAACATGCTATCCAAGATCTGATTGACATAGGGGTCATCAATGTGACAAATACCCAAACCAAAGGCACAGCTAATCACACTATTTTCAATGATACCTTTCATGATCACAACAAGGGAAAAGCCTCTGGGTCTGGTGGACAAGAAAAACAAGTTAACCATATGTATGCCAACATTGATAATGTTATCAATTGCCTCAATCCTTTAGATAGCCATGTGGCTACAATCACTATCAAAGACCAAGGTAACAATTGTGCTGTAACAACGCATTGTGCTAGAGTCATCTTGCAAGGATTACCATCCTCACCTACTGTATAGCCAATCCTAAAGCAAACTCAGATCCATAGACAAGCATAGTGGACCAACTAAAGCACACACCTGCCCAGATCTCCATGTTTGACCTATTGCACATATCTTCGCAGCATAAACTAGCACTTGACCGAGCCCTTCAGAATGCAACTATCCCAAGGGACATAACACTCCCTTCCAAATCTTAGACCTTGAGTTGGGATACAACATGCTATTGGAGAGACCTTGGATACATGAAATGCAAGCTGTACCTTTGACATACCATCAATGCATCAAGTTCCCACACCAGGGAGAGGAGATCATCATAGAGGGAGATCCCAATCCTTTCCAATATTGTAATGCTGTCCAAATTAGAACTGATAACTAGGTACCATCAAACCAAGATGCAAGCATCCCATCCTCTTCAAATTTGAATCCCAAGGATGTCACATGGACAACAAGAAAGATAGTCATTAACGAGAACGCAAGTATTCCCTCCTCTTCAGATTCAAATCTTAAAGATATCACATGGAAAGCGGGCAAGATATCCATTACTGACAAGGGCTATGGTGAATACAGATATGAAGAGGCTTTCACCATCATGCACATGCCTTAGAGCCTGAGAACTTATGGCATGCCACAACCTGTCATTACAATAGAAAATCTGCAGCCTGTTCTATTAAGATGTCCACCCACAACCTTTGTCCGATGGGGAGACATAGCGGAAGAAAAGCCATTTGAACAAGACATCAATACCTGGTTATACCAAGATCTACTAGAGACAATCCGACCACCACTACCCCTGTCAAACTATGGTAATGGTTACAGAATGATACAAAGATTTGGGTACGATGGTACAACCAGGCTGGGGGAAAGACAACAAGGCATAATGGAATTGTCTCTCCCACCAACCCAGAGAAACATGAGAGGGTTGGGCTATGGACAACAAAGAACTAGTCTTATGATCCAAGACATTCAAGTCAATCATGAACAAATAGCAGAGATGCATGGGGGAACAACATAGAACATGTCTTGATAGGCAACATATTAGCATAGTTTTTGCCTACCGAAGAGGGAACTACACAAACCCAAATAGACCTCCACATAGAAATTGATGATAACCAAGGAAGTGAGACATCTAGTGAGCATTCTATTGAGACTGATTCCCATGAGTATGAGTGGAGATCCCTTCACGACTTTGAACTTTTGATCCCAGATAATTCCCCTCGGTCAAACACTATCATAAATCTAGAAGACTTATTTGACCAACTAACCATTACTAAACAACCCTGCATAGACAAGCATGTCATTTATCAGACCTCAAGTGGTGCATCCACATCACAGTCCAATTTTGTAGGAACCATATCTGTAGTCCCTTTCACTCAACCAGAGCCAAACAATCGTGAAAGTATCTGTCTTGTACACCCAGAGCTCATAGAGTGGGATCAACAAGGACCATCTGATTTAGATGTCTTTGAGAATGATGAGGCTATAGCTCATTTCATGGGACTTAGGGAAGGAATTCCATTAGGAGACCACAAGGCAGGCTACTCCTTTGACCTTGATAGAGCGGCATATTTCTAGGAGGAAGCTCCTCTTTCCAGTCCACAAAAGAAAAAAGAACAAAAGAATGATAAAAAGCTAAAACATGACGTATCTTCTAGCGAAAACCTCACTGAGGCACTAGAAGATGGAAATAAGGAACTCCTCCCCTTGACAGAGGATAAATCAATATTATTAGCAGAAGAAATAGAGGAAGTCAATTTGGGAGATGACAAGAACCCAAAGAACATATAATTGGAAAAATCACTCACCCCCGAGGAGAGAGAACAGTTCATCAGTTTCTTCAAGGCAAGGATGATCAATTTTGCATGGTCCTACTTGGATATGCCAGGGTTAGATCCAGAGCTAGTACTACACCATCTCCCGTTGCTACCCAACACCAAACCTGTCAAGCAGAAGCTGAGAAAGATGCATCCCCATGTTGCATTGCTAGTCAAAGTAGAGTTGAAAAAGCTCATGGATGCTAAATTCATAAGACCTATACCATACATGGATTGGATATCTAACTTGGTACCAGTTACAAGGCACAGTGGTCAGATATAGATTTGCACAGACTTTAGGGATCTCAACATAGCTTGTCCCAAAGATGACTTTCCTTTACCCGACATAGATATGATAGTAGATCTAACTGCTGGACATCAAATGCTATCACTCATGGATGGCTTTTTAGGATATAATCAAATAAGGATCACACCAGAGGACCAACACAAAATATCTTTCACATGTCCTTGGGGGACATATTGTTGTAATGTCATGCCGTTTGGTCTAAAGAATGCCAGAGCGACATATCAAAGAGCTATGACAACTATATTTCATGATCTCATCCAAAAAACAATGGAAGAATATGTGGATGACATACTAGCCAAGTAAATACTTCAAAAGGATCATCTACAAGTTTTGGGACCAATATTTGACATAATGCAGGAATTCAAGGTCCGTCTAAACCCAAAGAAGTGTGCATTCGGTGTCACAACAAGAAAATTACTGGGGTTCATAGTGTCACATAGAGGAATCAAAGTGGACCCAGTGAAAGTCAAAGAAATATTGGACATGCCTCCACCATTGAACCTGAGACAAATAAGAGGGTTACAAGGAAGGCTCCAATCAATCATGCACTTCATAGCTCAACTAGCAGACAAGTGCCACCCATTCCAACATCTATTGTACAAAGACATCAAATTCATATGGACATAGCAATGCAAACAAGCATTTCAAATATTCAAAGACTACCTTCTCAAGTCTCCTATATTGGTACCACCAGTCCAAGGTAGACCACTACTATATATCTTAGCGATGGAGTCAGCGTTAGGTGTACTCTTGGCACAACATGATGATGTAGGTAAAGAGAGGGCCATCTACTATCTAAGTACGACATTGGTTGGATATGAGCTAAACTATACGCCAATTGAAAAGTCATGCCTTGCAGTTGTCTTCGCTTCCTAGGAGCTGAGACATTATATGTTGAGTCACCAAACAAAGTTGATCGCACATATTGATCCTTTAAAGTACCTCCTAAGCAAAGCAATGCTTACCGCATGACTGGCTAAGTGGGTAATGATCTTGAGTGAGTTTGACATTGGGTACGTAGACAGAAAGGCCATCAAAGGACAAGTGATCACAGATCAACTAGCAGAGGCATCCATTCAGGACCATCAGCCTATTATTTTTGACTTTCCTGATGAATCTATCATGACACTACAACTAGCAATCGAGGTATGGCAACTTTATTTTGATGGATCATGTATGAACCATGGTGTGGGGGTAGGGATAGTGCTTATCACCCCAGATCATGATACAATTCAAAATTCTTTTAGACTCAATTTCCCGTGCACCAACAACATAGCAGAATATGAAGCACTGGTCATCGGTCTAAAGATAGCAATTCAATGGAGAATTAAGAACCTAAAGGTCTTTGTAGACTCATAGTTGATCATTAGTCAAGTCAATAATGATTATATGACCAAAGATGAGAAGCTCATACCATACAGAGCATAGATGGAAAGACTACGCACCAAGTTCCATTACATCTTCTTTGAGCAAGTCCCATGAGCACAAAACAAAGCTGTAGTTGCGATGGCTACCATAGCATCACTGATTGATATGCCAGGCAATGAAACAAAATTCTAGTTTCTAGTGGAGCAACTCTTGGTGCCATCACATCAGGCATCCATCACAGAATTAGCATGCGTCCTTGTTGGTCCTGAATCCCCATGGTACCAAGATGTCTATACCTATCTCCAAAATAGTGTCTTACCTCCCAACTTGTCTAGGAACCAGAGAAAATCCCTCATCTTCCAAGACTCTAGGTATATCATCCTCTCAACTAATTTATACAGATGAAGTCTAGATGGAACACTACTACGATGTCTCACTTCCATGGAATCCCATAAAGCTTTGTATGAGGTACATGAAGGAATTTGTGGAACCCATAGAGGTAGCAACAACTTAGCTAAGAAAATCATCCGCATGGGATACTATTGGCCCACAATAGAGATAGATGCACACAAACATGTACAAAGGTGTAGACAATGTCAGATTCACGGAGACCTCATCCATGCACTAGCCCAGGAACTAAATCCTATCACATCACCATTGCCATTTTCAATGTGGGGATTTGATCTAGTGGGAAAAATTACACCTTCTTCAGTGAATGGACACAAATACATCATAGCAGCAACATAGTACTTAACCAAGTGGGTGGAAGCAATTCCCCTCACTTACATCATTGGAAAGAAAATAGCAATGTTTATACTTAACCACATTATCTATCGATACGAGATCCCTCAAACAATCCTGACAGATCATGGTACACCTTTCTAGAACAAGGATGTTGAAGAGCTATGTGAGTAGTTCCATATCAAACAAGGGTTCTCCTCATTTTACTACCCTCAAGGGAACGACCAAGCCGAAGCTACAAACAAGACAATCTTGAAAATCTTGAAGAAAATAGTGAATGAATCAGGGTGAGACTGGCATTTGCAGCTTAGTCCCGCATTATGGGCATACATAACTAGTGTGAGAACACCTACAGGAGCCACTCCTTTCTCCCTAGTCTATGGATCAGAGGTGGTATTACCCCTGGAAGTGGAAATCACATCCCTAAAGATATCATTGAAGAACTTGGTTTTAGATGAAGACTACAGAGTAGCAAGGCTTAGTGAACTGGAGTTACTAGATGAAAGAAGACAACATGCCTTCAACCAATTACAAGGCTGTCAAAATCGCTTTAGAAGGAACTATCACAAGAAGGTGAAGCCATGAAAATTTGAGGTAGGAGACCTTTTCCTCATGGAAAATCATAAGAATCAAGTAGAGCGAGTCAAACCCAGAAAGTTTGAGCCTAACTGGCTAGGACCACTTGTCATTGTCAGCTCTACTCAGAGTGGGGCATTCATCCTAGCGACACCAAAAGAAGATCAGCTCCCTGGATACATCAACAACATACACCTCAAGAGATTCTACCCTTGAGGTCTTTATGGTTAAGACACCTATCTATATATCTAGAAAATACCAAAAAAATCAGAAAATACAAAATGTTACCTTGGTGAAAACTTGGCAATCATGCGCCTTGGTGACAACAAAAAAAAAAAAATCAAAAAAGAAAAAAGTAAAGAGAAACAAAAATGCTCTCTCAGTGAAAACCTAACAATCAGGCGCTATTGAGTAGGTACCTTGGTGAAAACCTGGCAAACAGGCGCCAAGTGTTCAAAATCTAGCTTCACCATCAATGAACTCCAAAAGCTTGAGCACACTTCAAGTGCAAGACTAACTACCCAAGCTATATCCAAAAGCACAATCCACTTTGAGCACCAAGCACTTACCCATGGTTAATACTAGTCCACCAGACCAGGGGGTGATTCTAAAGGTCCTAAAAAAATCCTAAAAATCAGAAAACTCATCAAAAATCCTAAAAAGATAAAAAATCAAGAGAAAATCAATCTTCATAAAAAACATTCAAAAAATTGCAAAATCCAAAGCAATAAAACCAACTCGATTATCAAGAGAGAAAAGGGCGATCATGCCCAGTCAATCAATGTCACAATCACGAGCTTTGCGAATTAGCATTGGGCTTATCTGACACAACTTTATCAATCTATCAAATCAATAAGCAAGCAACTGGAAACCAAGCCAATCTATCAATTGTCACAATCATGAACTTTGCAAATCAACATTGGGCCCTTCTGACACAGCTTGATCAACTGCCAAAATGATCAAATCAATCTATCAATTGTCACAATCATGAGCTTTGCAAACCAGCATTAGGCCCATCTGACACAACTTGATCAGCTGCCAACATGATCAAAGGCAATCAATCAATAAAAAAAAATCAATCATCTTACATAGTGATGGGTGCGCTCAAACCAGATAGGTCAGTCTTATATGAGTAATCTATTACTGAAACTAGACACACTCAAGAAATCAAGCCAATCAAGCTTATCCAAAGAGTCAAGCCAATCAAGAGAATTTAACTGCATCAAGGGACCATACATTAATGTTGACTAGGTCAGTCAAGTCGGTCAGATGCCAGTCTATATTTCATGGTTATGTTCTTACGCTACTCTAGGATCCACCATGTGAGGAGAGTAGCTATGATAGATCATGAATTATTTTCTTTGATTTCCATCTGTTGAATGTTCACTTTGATTTTAGGGCCATGATGATTTAGGATAAATGTGGTAGGCGCTGTCACTTATCTAGCAGTCGCGCAATTCCACGATTTGAGCTTAACCCTGGGAAATAATTGGATATTCCTTCTCTTTTATTTTACTTTTTTGGTTTATAGAATCAAGACCTCGCAGCAATATTTAGATGGAATTTGAGTTTCTTTGGAGTTCTATATTGGTTTCTATGGTCTTTCCCTTTATGTTGCAAACAAGAGCTCACGGTGCTATCCAGATGGACTTTAGGGGCGTAGGAGTTCTATCTTGTTTGCTTGGCTTTCCCTTTTGGAAATCAAGAGCTTGCAGTGTTATCCAGATGGACTCTGGGTGCATAGGAATTCTATCTTGGTTTCCTTATTTTAGATTAATTTAGAGGACAAGCGATATCCAAATGGTTAATAACTGGGTGCTTTTGGCTCTCTTTCTCAAACAGGGAACATAGTTGAACCCAGATGGTCAATATTTGGATGCACTAGGTTCTCTTTCTATTCAATCTCTCTATTCCTTCCGATATCAAGAGGTCGTAGCAGTATCTAGGTGGTATGTGATCTGGATCATTTGACGCTCTTTGGAATTTCATAAAATACAAAAAAAAGATACAATGATGACAAATATTGGAAACAGGGGCAGCGACTTGGGACACTCATCCTTTCTATCAAATCATATCTATCCAAAAATGCCAAAAAAATAAATTTCCTTTCTATCATTTCATATCTATCAATCAATCCCTAAGATCATATTCCAAACTAACTTCTTTCTAACTAGCACATGCATTACTCAAAATTTTTGTGCACGGTAGATTGCATTCATTTATTGCATAAGAAAAATCCAAAACATGTGCATAGTAGATCATATAATCAATGCATTCATCATCAATAACATCATAACTAACATAGGAATTCATTCATCATCATCATATAGTGATTCACTTTTTCAACAAATTAATGCTTATCTGACGCATTTTCTATGCTTAATTTGTTGAGGGGGCATATAGTCCACATTCTATCACTGGGGCAAGCTGGGGCCCATAGTCCACTTGCTATCATTGGGGCAAGTTGGGGCAGGATCAAATCTAAAAATTCTTTGACACACTGCGACAAGTCACATCGCATCAAAGAGGAGCAAATGTAGACACCCAAAAATGGACAGGCTTGCAACCTTACATTAAAAACACTAATTTTCATCTATTAATTAATAGTTTTTAAATCATTAATTAATCATCTATTTCCTCTAAATTCATTCCCCAAATCATCTAATCAAATTCTCAAAATTAATTAAATAATTAATTTTATTTAATTAATTAATTTTAAGCGATTAATTACCATTAATTAATTAATTAAACTCAATTTTCTATAGTTTAAATTCAAATATTTAAACTTACTAATTAAATTCTTCCAATTAAATTAATTTAATTTCATTCAATAAAGAAATTCTAAATAAAAAAGAATTCAATTATCTCACATGTTAAAAACTTTAATTAAATAAATGAATTAAATATTCATTTATCTTCAAAGAGATAACTCCAATCAGCTCACATGGGTTACTCCACCCATCTCTCCAGTCCACATGGGTAACTTCACCCACCTCTTCAGTTCAAAAAGGTAACTCACAATTAGCTCTTCAGTCAACCAAACTCTATTTCCTCTTTACCAATTGAAGAGGTGGAGTTTACTGATGACCTCTCCAGTCCCTTTTAATCTCAATCATTCATCTCCCTATCTCTAGGATTGATCTCAACTGTTCATATCATCACTAATTCCTATATAATAAACCTTTCATAACCATTTGAAGGATCCAGGATTTCAAGCTCTTGTGCGCCATTACTATGTCAGTTTGGTTCTAGCATTCAAGCCATCTTGCGATCACACACCCATTTCAATTAGCGATTTCTCGACACTTCTCAAGTCATAGACGCTGCCCCGCCAATACTGAGCATCAAGAACAACATTTAAGAAGGAGTAGAGAGAAACAATAGAAGCTTCAAGCATTGTGGGATTTGCATTTATTTGTTTCCCTTTCTCTTGCTTATACATTTTATTGATTACGTTTCGGTTATTCATTTTAGTAGTTATTGTGTACTTGATTTATATCATCTGTGAAAATCTTTGCTACTAACCCTTGCCTTTGGAAAGCTTGGGAACCACAGATCATGGAAGGAGGCATATATATATATATATGTATATATATACATATACATATATATACACACACACACATATATATATATATGTATATATATACATATATACACACACACACACACACATATATATATGTATATATATATATATATGTATATATGTATATATATATGTATATATGTATATATATGTATATATACATACATATATATATGTATATATATATATCTGGCTACATATATATACATACAAATATGTTAAAAACCCCATTATCAAATATAAAAGATACCTAATTGCATGATAGATAACAGTAAATTAATTTGCTTTCATTTACTTAAAAAAGTATACCATTATGTATTAAAGGTTACATTCAAATGTTGTGGCCATGTGTGCTCAGTTACATTAAAGCCGATCATTTTGCATTCAAATACAGTTGCCCCACATATGAGAGGATATTTCCACAAAGTGAAGGATGGAATAAGTATGTTTAAGGAATTGATTTAAAGATAACCTAGTGTTGAGCGTTGTTTTGACACAAGCCAACTTGCTAGGATCTAGAGAATTTGATTTCCTCTCTTGAAAGAATAATGGGGTTATTCCCAAGGTTCTCTGGGGTTGGGTCACAACTCGCTTGGTTACTCAGTTGAAGATAAATGTGAATGTTCACAAGGAGGCCTTTGCTGGTACGTTCAAGACATCAAACTGCAAAACAGTTTAGTTCTTTTTGGTATTTTTCGTTAATGTAAATATGGGTGTTGTAAATAAAATGCAATTTTGTATTTTCAAGATATGGATTTTCAGATTTGAAGATAGAGTTTAAAGAGAGAGTAGATTAATGAGAAGTAAAATGAATTACTGAAAATAAAATCCTATGAACATAAACTATTGTAAAGCCTTCCTTGCAAATTGAATGATGGGAGAGATTTGGAATAAACCCACAAGGCACAAATTAGACCAAGTCACAATTCACTACCCCACAGATGCAAGCATTTGGAGAGAAAACATATTCACTCATGCAAGATATTCAAGATCGATCAAATCATGAAGCCACCAAGATGTGCACACCCACGAGACAAATGCATCATTAAGCCCAAAAATGATCTCTTCCACGCATGCGTCATAGCAAGGTAAAGTAAACAACATCAAACTCTAACTAAAAGGAATGCGAATTCAAAACACAATAAACAAGAGGGTCTCTGAAAATAATGAATAATGCAAGCATACATTCAATAATTTTTCATAGGTAGTAGAAATTCACACACCATGAATGAAGCACCAAATGTATATCTTTATTGCATTAGGAATTTGACCCTTTACATTGATTTATGATTACAATATATAGAATTTGATCCACAACTCTGAATTTCAAATTTAGGGCACCAGAGAGAAAAAATAAATTAAACTAAAACTTTTCTGAAAGGAAACTGCTCTTAACTGATACTAGATAACTTGCATGGATCCATGAATCCATTTACAATCAATTTTCCCATGCAAGGAGGGTCAAACTCGCAGAGAAGAAAGAGAAAAGAATGAGGGTTTCCTCTGAAAGCTTGAAGTCTTCTTCTTGTTTCTAGGAGTCTTTCTTGGAGTCTTCATCGGGAAGCTCTTCTGGTGGTGGAGACTGATAAGGGACCCTGATGCAGAGATCAGGGTGGTGAACCAAGAAACAACCCAAAATGAGCCAAAGTGAAGAAGTGTTCCAAGTGACCCTTCTAGGTCCTGATAGGAAAAATCAACAAATAGTCAACTCTAGGAGGTTTCAAGGCTTCAATAGGTTTGTTTTAGCATGTATGACATGTTCCAACCAATACTTTTCAGTTTCATCACCTTTTAGGCCAAAATGCACAATGTAGCCAAATGTTGTCAATGCAAAATTGTAACTCTGTGACAACAGTAAGACAAAAAGATGTATAACTTTTGTTTTTACCAAAAGAACCCTAGAATAAATCACATTTTCAGACACTCTCTATCCTTGCACAATACATATACAAAAATTAGATAAGCTTCCTTTGGCAAATAGCAAAGATTCTTCACAGTGACCCTGTTTTCAACAATTGAAGCAATGATGCATTTACAAAGCAACTTATAGTAGTACTCAATGTAGGGACTCCACAGCTTGCATAGGCTTCTAAAATGTCTTCAATTAGATAAATCCCCACTCAATTTGAGTCTATGGGTTTCCTAACCCCAAAAGCCCCAATTCACCCCTTACAAACCCTTGTTCCTAGGGCATCACCAATCTCACATGTGCAGCGACTTCTTTGACTAATTCCAAGTGCAAACATCAATGTTTCAA
>MU223242.1:4867298-4898750 GCA_018584345.1 Thuja plicata | reverse complement strand
ACTGTTCACATGTTTCTTTCCTTTTTTAGATTTATTGAGAACCAGCTATGATCTAAAAGCAGAATCAATCCCTTGTGGATTATAGTTATCATAATTTGACATTTCAAATGCAGTGAGTCTGCCTATCGAATTTTCCAGATTCAGATTATTGTTAGAAGTACATCTCAATTCTTGAATTGTAGAAACTTTAATAGCATATACAGGAAGTAAAGTTCTCAGTACCTTTCTCATAATAGTATTCTCATCAATTGTTCCATTAGCCCCTCTAACGAAATTTACAACTTCTTTTACTCTACCATAGTACTGAATAACATTTTCACCTTCTTGCATTTTCATCTCATCAAACTTACCTCTTATACTTTTTGATTTAGCTCTCAGCACATTTGTGTCTCCACCATAGATAGTTGCAAGTTTGTCCCACATCTGATTTGCATTTGTGCAGCTCTTTATATCACCAAACTCTGAATAGCTCAATGAGGAGGCGATCTCCAACATTGCTTGATTGTGCTCTTGCTTTTCTTTTAGTTGTGCAGCTATGCGAGGAGTAGTAGGTGGTACATAGGCATTTTCAATAAGTCACTTGACATCATCTCCAATACCAACCAGATGCAGTTTCATCAAACTCTGCCATGCAGGGAAGTTGTCTTTGTTCAACTTAGGAACCTCCTTCTTATACATCTTGATCTTTTCGCTCTACGTACCTTCAAACTATTTTCAGAAGACCAAAGCTTTGATACCTATTGTTAGAATGAATTTAGAATAACTGAGAGGGGAGGGGTGAATCAGTTAACCTCAGGTCTAGATGTAAAAAATAAAAACTTTTTGTATTTCAGATCTACTTGGCAGTAGTAGCATATGTCAACAACTTTAATCATGCAGTTTACTATCAATAGAAATTAACTTGTAGAAACATAATAGTAAAACAAACCATAAGAATTCACACAAGTTGACACAAGTATTTAACATGGAAACCCAATATGGGATAAACCACCAGTAACATGCTACCAAGTTTTCACTCTTATGAAGTGATGCCCTATGAGGAGCCAACCCTGTTAAAGGTTACAATAACACACTGTTAGGTGTGACGTGGTTAAAGGATTTAATCACCCTGTCAGGAGTGGCCTTGTTAGAGGACTTAGAACATTTCACCTGAATGTCACCTTGTTAGAGGATTTATACAAATGAATGTTAGGTCAACCTTGTTAAAATATTTAACTGATACAATGGTTAGAAAGTAATCAGCAGTTGTGATCTGATACATACAACTTACTTTGTAATTCAAATCCAATTACAACTCTGATGTTAACTTACTAGATAGCCTGCACTGTCATTTCAACCTTTTGATCTGCTTGGATATCCGTCAAGCAATCACACATGCAACTCTCTGCTTCTGTATTCGGCCTTTCCTGCTAGATCATGCTAAACAGTAAATCAACTATGCAACCCTTTTGCATACTTCACATTCAGCAGCACACCTCTTGCATCACTGAATGAATAACCCCTTGAGGTTATCATATACCTCTCTATCTAGGTCAGATAGATATTTTTCCGCTTAAACAAGATCGTAGATCTTAGGTTAGGTAAGATCCAACAAATAATTCCATCTTTGCATTATATTTACTTCTCCAAAGTAGTCTCTAATTAAATCTTGAAACCATTCATTAATTACGGTTACCCATACATTAAATGATGTGGATCAATATTTAATTAACATTACATATCCTAATAAAATTAACTAAGTCGACCAGAGATCTCAAATCTCATCATTAATCCATTACTCTAAGTCGGCCAACATCACTGTTTCCACTCGGCAATTTCAATGGTGCTTGACATTGAACAAATTTTGCTTGTCAAAAGAAACTTCGCTTGGCACAAGCAAATTTTCTTGGCATAAGCAACTTTGATCATCATAAGCAAGTTTTCTTGGCACAACCAAACTTGCTCGACACAGAACAGCCAGAAAAACTATCTTTGAAAGATAAACAACTAATTGCTTTGCTAGAGTGCCAACTGATCAAGTACCCTTTTAATTGCCTTAACTCAACCATTCACTTGGTCTTCTTGTTAAATCTTCTTCATCATCAGTAGATATGATACTTAAACAAATAACAATAGTCTCACTAACTAAGGTTTGACATCAATGACAAAATAACAATTGCTTGCATTGTCACTTTCCAACACTATCCATTGAGAAGACCTTAAAAAAAGTAACAATAATGAAAATAATAAATAAGTATGCCAACATAATGATGCATACACATACATAGTGATGTATACATATACATAATCATGCATACATAAACACAATTATGCTTGCATATATATAATTATGGCAACTTACATAGAATTATGCATACATACACACAATTATGCATGCATATTCATAAATATGCACACACACACACACACACACACACACACACACATGTTGATGGGGTTTTACTGATCGGGTCCGCCAACAATTATAAGTTGTCACCGGGTACCCGGGGTACCGGCCAACTCCGCTTGCAAAGGCTATCCAGGGAAGTTAGATTCTCTGGGCCTCCAAGCACCTGGGTGTCAGGTCACGACGGTGCGGGGATCAGTTGGGAGATGTGACTATTTTTGAGGGGGATAGCTGGTTTCTTCAACTCATTCTCTCTAGAGATTCAGGAAGGTGAGGTTTCTTCAAGCATTCTACACTTAGCAAATAAAATGAAAAAGATCCTGCAGGTTTAGAAGTACTTCATCTATCTATAGTTATGTTTAAACATTTAAAACATCGATAATGCTCTGATATACTACACTAAATACTGAAGAAATACATAACCATCACTTCATATTTTATCAGTAGCAAGGGAAAAGAGGTCGTTAAGCTACTTGAAATATCAGACCAGAAGACATAAAGAACATGAAACATAAAATACCATTAACTCAGAGGTTTGAATGCCAACAATATCATTGCAAAGAACTCTCCCTTCTTCATTAATATTTCTTCCAGCAAGCACTGGTGCGTGATACAATGGTGGCTCCAGGGGAGCGTCTAACTATTACAAGGTGAAACACTAGAGCATTGAGCTCTGCAATTAAAATATGCTTTTCTATTACTGTGGACAGCAAAATCATCAATTTCCCTGACCCTTGAAAATGGGCCAGACTTACTATTTATACATATCTTCATCTAACCCTAACCCTAACCCTATTTTACATTATACAGTAATAAAATACACTATCTGGGGGCCGGTACTATCTGTGCCACCCTACAAAAGACCTCAAGATGGAATAGGCCTGACATGTCAGAAGAATAAGACAAGAAGGTAGAGCGGAAGAATCAGCCTCGAGAAGAGATCCAGGAAAGAGAATGAAGAAATTAGATCCCCAGGGATTGAGGCTACATGCCTCATAAATGGGAAATGTGACGCCCTATCTCCAATGCACCAGGTGTACCTCTAAAGCGGTGCCTCGAGAAGACCATCTGTCAGAAAACCAACTGTTGATTCGACGTTCTTTGATATAGCCAACTACCTTCTGACAGCCTTTATTAACTACTTTTGAAAGTGACCGGTCGGCCTCAGGGACCGAGACATGGATCACTTGAAAGAGTACAAAATTTGGGATCCAGGATTTCAGGATCTGGGAACTTACGTTCTGAAAGAATAAAGAATACAAAATGTTTGGGTTTTCTCCGGCCTTTGGAGAAACTTTATTGTTGCTTGTTGTCATTGAAGGTTTGGAGAAGGCAGGAGATTCCATCCTCATCAATTTCTCTAAGGCAAGACCGCTGGTACTTAGCCGCTTCAATCTGTTCTCCAAGCTCCGGAACATTATCCTTGAACTCATCGGCCATTTTTGCCGCATCATGACCACTAATGACCATGTGAGTTAGCCCTGTCATTTGAGTCCTGTCCAGTCCCTCCGGGGATTGATATTTGGATTCCATCAATTCATCAAACTTTCCCAAAATGTATTCCTCCAGAGTGCATGTGTCGGTGCTGAATGGGTCAGCTCCAGAGACCTTTGCGACAAATGCTTTGTACATATTTGAAGAATACTGCACCATGTTGACTTTATCGTGCAGAGCCCCTACTAGTTTCTTGAGTACCTCCAATGTGAGGTCAAGTCTAGAGTGTTGGGTCCTCACAAAGTCAAATGATTCTTCTCCCAGAATCCCAGATTCAGAGACCATCTCTTCCCCAAGGTTGAGGAGCTCCACCTCCACCTTCCAAGCTTCATAGTTTTCCCTGTCACCCTCCCATATATTAAGAATAGTCTCTGCTTGATGCAGAACGTGTCATATCGCATATAAATTCAGAAGGGTGGATATTAGGAAATGCCAGGTGTTTCCTATTTGCAGAGTGACCCACTCATCGACCGCTTGGGCCTTCTTCTTCATTGCTCGCAGGGAGTGAATGTCGCTTTGTGGTAATGGTGCATCAAACGCGGGGGCCTCCGGAGGAATGGCACTAATAGGCTGGGCCAACTCAGTAAGCAACCCCATGAGGTTCGCTATCTTTTCTTTTTCTTCTTTGAGCCTTTGGGCCTCCTTTTCGTATCGGGCCTCCACCGCCCTGGCCGCTTTGTTTAACAGGTTTACTTCACTCTGTTTTCCTCTCTTTCCTAGTGATATCTCTGTGATATCATAATCTCTGGCCTCTGCCATCACCTCATCAGTGTCTGGGGGAGGTGTTGCAACAATGACAACTATTTCTCCTCCTGGCCTTGTTCAAAGAGTATGAACCATCCAGGCTTTCTTGGCCTTTGGTGGTTCCTAGACCTCGGCCATCATCTCAGCTAGAGAGAGGTGAGCTCTTGGGGTGGACGGGGATTTTCTCTTCTTGCTCTCCACTAACCATTGAGGTGGCAGGGGTGGCTTGTTCTCCAAAGTCTATTCTTTTGGTTCTTCTCCGGTGCCCTATTGCTGTTCTTCCTCAGTGGTGTGGGTCTCACCCGCCCCTTTTTCTTTATTCTGGGTCTCATCAGGAACATTTCCCCCGGTGACGTTTGTCTCTTTGGCCTTGTCCTCTATATCTCTAGCTTTGCTAGGGCCTTCATTGGCTGTCCCGGGGGTTTCCTCCTCTAGTTGTTCTTTCTCTTCGGCCTCAACCACCAGGATCTCTTCTTCTTTTGATACATATTTTGGAAATAGGGGAGGTACCAAGCCAAGATTTAGTGTTTGTGCTATGGTTATTACCTATCCAAAAGTTTCTCTAGGGAGTGGCACTTGGAACATGGTGGCTAAGGTTACGGTTGCTCCTGTAGGTCCTGTTCCCTTAGCAGATGCCGCTTGTTCACTTTGCTTTTGTTGGTCCACCCCCACATCTTGCATCTCTAGAACTTTAGAGGTGATTTCCTGCTCTATTTCCCTTTCTTCTTCCATTGACTCTTCCTGCTCCTACGCAGTTCTTTATTCTTCAGCTTCCTCTTCTGCTAAGAGTTCTTCCATCTGCTTGATGTCCCCCTGTAAGTTACCGAACTTGTCGGTTGCAAAAACATCATCAAACTCATCCTGCGGAGAAGGGTGGGCTGGGACATCAACAGGTTCTGCTTCCTTCTCCAGCTCTGGGGAGTCAGAAGAAAGGATTTCAACTTGTGGAGTCTAGGGCATCCTCAGCTCCAGCTCCTTCTTAGGCTTAGGGTCAATGCTCCTCCTTCTCCGGGTAATCAAGGGTGGGCCCACATCCCTTACTGCTGCTTTCTCCACCGGATCCACCCCTATTGCCTTAACCATTAAGGCCGCTAGTGAAGGGGAGGATGGAGGACAAACAGGTTCGGCCATGAGCACCGAGGTAGCCAGCCATGTGATTAGGTTCTCCCTCATTTGCTGGGAGGTTGCTACCGATTGCCTTATTTATTCTTTAATAGGGGCTTCTTGCATAGGAGGAGTTGTCATTATTTCTTTCCCTTTGTCCGCTCCCTGTGAAGAAGTCCCAGCCCCCGGGGTTTCTTTTGGTACTGGCTGGGCCGCTCTGCGGACACTCCCATGGCACACCCTCTTGAAGTAAGCATGGCTGTGCTCGACCACCTCATGGGTGAAGTCCTCAATGGTGGACCCTTCCTGGGCATCCTAGTTTACTGGTGGGAGAGCCAACGTATCGATCCCCTTTGCTTTATACTAGAGATCTATCATGGAGCCGGCATCTGAGAAGTCCTCCAGGAATCTACGGAGCTTTAATCCTTCCATCATGCTCATGGTCATCCTGATGTAGTGCCGGCTCTGGACCTCCATGTCATCCTGGCAGCCTTCCCAAAAGTCCTCCATATGGTATTGATGGGGCTCTGATGCCCGGGGAAGTGCCGCTGCAATCTTTCCATGCGGATCAAAATGCTTCCGCGCCAAGTAGAATTCTGCCAAGTTATAGCTTTTTAGCTCATTGTCTGCTTCCTTGGCGGTGGCCAGATTGCATGAATAATTCTCACAAGTGATTGGGAATGGAATATTAGTTACCTTCTTCAGGGCATAGAAGGCATGCAGCTCCATTATCTGTCTGCAATACTCAAGGAGGACTATCTTGTCCCCGCAGTGTTTGGGCAACAAGTAGGGTTTCCCGGAGAAGCCTGTCACCCTTATATATGTATGTTGCTAAAATTATATATAATAATGTTCGTAACTCCAGATCAAATTCATCACCTCTATGGATAGGTTGTATCCTACATCCCGGGTGGGTGTGAGTAGATGGTGGTAAATGAACACGTCGTTTACTCAACAAAAACTGGGGAAATTGGCCTCCCATTGAATCTGTGAGAAGTAGTCCCAAGGGGCCTTCTGATCCAGGCTGAGCCTGAGTACGCCATCGGTGAGTAGCCCATTAGTGTGGGGTCTTTGCTATGCCAGGGCCCAAAAAACATAAGAAGTCATATAAAATTTCTTCTTCTTGGCCAGTTGGAGGAACTGGGAGTCGACGTGATTTGAAATTATGGCCGCCCAGTCAAAAAATCCCCTGCTGTACTTATACCAAGCAAGAAGTAGTACATCCATCCAGAAAATTCTCAGGCATGCTGTTGCCTGAAGAACCGACACAATGCTATTATCCCCATCTAGATGCTCTCTTTGAATTCGGACCTGGGGATCTCTAGCTTCATCCTCTTGGGGTCCCTCTTTGGGACTTTGAGCCAATTGTTGTTCATATATATGCGGGCCGCCTCCTCCAATTACTTGAATTGGGCCAAGGCATCAGATCGGGTGACCACGGTTAGCTTGGCAAATTGATGGATTCCCAAGCTCCTCTGGAAGGTATCAGGGTCGAGAGACACTAAAGGAGTGGGGTACCTTGTTGGCTCCGGCAGTGCGAGCATAGCAACCCAAACAGATGGGTTGTAAAGAGCCGAGAGCGTGAGAATAAGCTCTGGTGACTGCACCGAGCATGAGAAGCAAGCTGCTCTAAGGATTCTAGAGTTTCCAATTTTAATGGCCAAAGGATCTCCGGCCTGTCATTGAATGTACATAACTTTGACTAAGGCCTGCATTTTTGGCCATGTTCCAACACTAGTGTTGGTAAGAAGCTGGAACTTGGACTCAATCTTTGAGCCCGCAATGACTCCATCCTTTACGTATTTTAGGATCAAAGGCATCCTTTCCAGAACCTTCTCCATTTTCAATTTTACTGCCGCCTTGGTACTTGCTGTAGATGGAAGTTCCAGACTTTCGAGTGGTGAGGATGCAGATGCTTCAGACATGTTTGAAAGTATACTCCAGAATCCTGCACAGCAAGGCGACTGTCAGAACAAATTAATAAATAAAAACTCTGGGGTCCAGAGATCTTACCACCGCGGTGTCTGCTTTCCCTAAAAAGTTAGTTTCGTTCAAAAACTCTAGAAAGCACACATACATATTATGAACTTAGGAATTTGATTGATCATCTGGGTCTGAGAATTTTATCGCATTTGGTAAGAAGGACATGGGATGGATCATGGCAGGAGACCCAGAGCCCGGAGAAGTGACCGTTGGTAAAGATGTGTGAAAAAGGCAAACCGTCAGACCCACGTGGGCGCCGTGTTGGTGAGTAATAAATAGGAGTTATGGCGATGACGACGGAGCCAACTATCCAAATATTTGAAAAGTGAAGGACACTTGGACAGATTTAAATGCGCGCATATGTCATAAATGAGGGCCAAGCTAGTTTTACAAAGGAGAGAGAAAACTACCTATTTGAAACCGGTCGAGAGCCAAGTTTCAAACAGGTGGTATTCTGGTCAGAATGAGCTTGTGGACGAAAACCAACAACATAGGCAGCATGGTGAGCTTGCTAAAATACTCGACAGGATACACATAGGATATACATTAGAGCCGAGGGATATACACACACAGACCAGAGGGATTTACAACAAATATACACCGAGTTTACATATATACACCACATAATAAATATCTACAAGAAACCAGGCAAAGCACAAAATATCTACAACTTTCTACACTATATACAGACTAAACTACACCTGTATAGAGGGCAGATAACCCTTTGGCAGAGTCGACCCACCAATGGGCGACAAATCAGAAAGAAATGAAAGACGAACAAAACCAAAAGGCAAAAGCAACAAAAACAAATGACACCAGACAAAAGGAAAGCCGAAGGGAGAGGAGGCACCAACTTGAGAACATAGAAAGGAGAGGAAAAGAAGCCTCCGTAGAAGCTCTGCAATAGCTCCAACTGTCAAACGATCACAATCTGCCACTACAAACCACTCTCAATCGCTCGGAAATGCTAGAGATGATTAGCACTGGATTATCGTTAATTTGCTACAAATCATTCTGAAATTGCTATGATTGCTTGAGTGTTTAAATCATGGTAAATGTGAAAATGATAGGTAACTCCTAGTTATACCCATAGTAAAAAGCAAGCCACCTCTCCATCTGTAAACTCTGGACAGACAGACCTCCGGACTCCGGGCCCGAGGATTCCCTGCGATGATATCACCTTAAGGAAATAGAACACCGCGGCGGAGAATCTTGGAGTCTGGCTCCCGAAAAAGGATGACAAACTCTGGGATTGGGGTCCCGGAGGCACGAGAAAACAACAAAACAAAGCACAACTGTGGGGAAGAAAACCTCAGAGATAGAAAAAAAAAGAAGACAGAAAAAGACAAGGCAAGAATGAAAAGAAAAACAAAAAAAGGGGGACCCAACATTTTGCACACAAAATGTAGGGACGGGGATGTAGGGCATAACAAATGGTGACTATTTGGGAAAAATGCCTTAGCACATTTGAGAACTATAGAATCTCTGGCTAGCAAAAATTGGAACAAGTCACTACTCAAAGTATCTGACAGGAAAAGAGCAACATATCTGAGAAAATCCGGCCACATGGGATCCATTCCATAGTCTTTTCATCAGTGGTGGAGTGTGTGCTTTGGAAGGAAATAAAGCCAATGACCTCTGGAAGGAGTAGAGAAGAGGCACTAATTACATTGAACCATAGTCATTAGATTTGTCCATTTCTCCGGGAGATCAGAGCTTCGTCCCGCTTCCCTTTTCTTGTTATTTTGCACATTTCTGGGTGGGAGGGAGGTACTTCTTTCACCATTAAGTTTAAGCTTAGATAATTTTAATGGCGGCACTTCTTTCACCTTTCCACCTATTTCACATTTTGAGTAGGGGATGAAACTCCAGACCTGGAAAGAATTCTTTAAAATTTCAGCCTTGGGTCAACCAACCAGTACAACTGATCTATCCTCGGTGTGTTCGATTACTTGTTCCTTATTTTTATTTCCCTAATTTCCAGACCTCCGGAGATAAACCCGATGGAGATTTCTCAGAATGTACCACCAAACCTGTAAAATAGCTCCGGAGACCAGACTGATTCCACTATGCTAAAGACAAATTCTTAAGTTTGCCATGCTATAGACATCGTACTGGAGACCAGGGTTTATGCGAAGCATTCCAATCCTTATAAGAGAGAGAAAAACACCGGGACCCAAAAAGAAAACCAAAAATGAAAACCAAAAATGAAAATAAAAAATACCAAAAGAGGACTTCCCTGGAGGGCAGCCAACAAGACTATTTACAAGACACGGTACTTCCCAACAAGGCACCGAGAAAGAAATATTTACAAGCGGAGGGCTTTACATAAAGTACAATTTTGGACAAACTTACCCTACTCAAAGTAGTGTTTGAGAAACTTTCCATTGACGGGCAATGGGATAGGTTCCCTGGTCATGGTGTTAAGGTGATAAGTATTCACCCCGCAGATTTCTAAGATTAGATATGGTCCGAGCCAGAGCTGTTGGAACTTGGTGTGCTTTCCTTTCTTTTCTTGGGCCTTGTCGCACAACAAGACCAAGTCTAAAATCTGAAAAGCCTTGTATTGGGATTTGCGGTCAAACCATCATTTTACAACTGCTTGATGACACATAAAATGTTTGAGGGCTGCGTCTCGCTGTTCTTCCATTAGCACCAGATTTAGGAGCTGAACCTCTACAATGTTATTCTAGTTGCTAAATTTCTGCATAAACTGCAAAACTGGGATCTGTAAGTTAATTAGGAACACAGGGATCTGTCCATAAACTAGATGGAATGGGGATATTCCCAGGGCGGCCTTGATTCAAATGTGATTTTCCTAGAGGGAAAATTTCAACTTTTGATGCCAATCCCGGGGATTCTATTCTAGCAGGTGTTTGATCACTTCAAGTAGATTTTTATTCATAGATTCAGCAACACCATTCCCTTGGGGGTAATAGTTGCTGGAAAAATTTAGAGTAATCTTTTGATTGTAGGTCCACTTGAGTAATTGTGCCAAAGAAAACACTAGACCATTGTCACATACCAAAGCAAAGGGCATTCCAAACCTTGTGACAATGTTTTCTTCTAGGAATTTGATAACTACGTCTGTCGTGTTATTCTTGCAAGGTATAACATTGGACCACCGGGTGCAGTAATCAGTAGTAGTAAGAATGTATTGGTGATTGGCAGATGAGTTGGGGTTGATTTCTCTGATGAAGTCAAATTCCCATTGGGTGAAGGGCCTAGCCTCGAAGACTGGTTGCAAAGGCATAGCCGGGTTACGCTCACGATGCGCCGCGGTTTGGCAAGTGTGGCATTTTAAAACATGAGTGTAAACATCTTTAAATAAATAGGGCCAATAGTATCTAGCCCAAAGGATCTAATGGGCAGTGGCGTCAGTTGAGCCATGTTCGGTTCCAAACTGCCCAATATGAAATTCATCAATTATCTTCATAGCTTGGTCCTTGTCGATACACTGGAGGTACACTCCCTCGTAGTTCCTATGGTAAAGCGCGGAGTTTTTGATCATGAAGTGAGTGCTTTTCATCCACAGGGCGCAACGCTTATTGGGAGGTAATCCCTCTGGACATTTGTTATTCAGTAGCAAATATACCAGATCAGTATACCATGGGTCTTGAGTGATGGGCTCCACCATGTAAGTTTGACATTCTATATGGGGAGTCTCTTCTGCCATCGCTTGACTCAGTCCCTGGCCCCAGACTATCTTCATGAGCTGCATTTCTAAATCATATTCCTAGAGGATGGCCATCCATTTCCCCCATCTTTTGCTCAACTCACTCTACATTAGCAGAGACTTTATGGCCTGGTCTGAGATGATAGCATGCACCTTGCTCCGGAGAATGTAATGCCAGAATTTCTTCACAGTGTGAACTAGAGAAAAGGCCTATTTTTCTAGTGGTGAATACTGGACTTCAGTATTCTTAAAGGGGGAGCTCATGAAAGCTATTGGGCGTTCTTCCCCTTCAACCTTTTGAGTCAACACCACCATGGTAGAATGTGGCGAAGCAAAGGAGTAAATGTAAAATGGAAGGCAGTAGTCTGGACTAGCTAGGACAGGTGCTTCCGTTATTGTTTACTTGATCTGGGCGAACACCCACTTTGCTTCAGGACTCCACTCAATCTTGGCATCTTTTTTCATCATCTCATTGAGTGGTTTAACTATTTTGGCAAATCTGGTGATGAATCGTCATATGAAGTTGATGTTTCTGAAGAAAGATCGCATCTCTTTCTTGCTGCCAGGTGTTTGTAAGTTTAGCAATGCTTCAACTCTCTTAGGGTCGATGGATATGCCCTTCTTGGAGATGATATGCCCAAGCAACTTCCCTTCAGTGACCCCAAATATGCACTTCTTGGGGTTGAGGGATATTCCATACCGGCAACATCTCTCATAGATCTAAGCGAGATGGGCAGAATGGTCACGCCTGTCCCTGAAAAAGATGGTCAAATCATCCATGTAGATGATTATGCACCGATTCACAAGGCCCTTGAATGTAATGTCCATGGCCTTTTGAAATTTGGCCCCTGCGTTAATCAAACTAAAGGGCATCCTCCTATACGCAAATGTTCCCCACTTGGTGGTAAATGCTATTTTCTCCCTATCTTCATACTTAACCATGACCTGGTTATACCCATAGCACCCATCCAAGAATGACATCATCTGGGATCCATTCACTATCTGTAACACCTCATCCAACGAAGGGAGAGGGTGATTATCTTTCTTGGAGGCCTTATTCAAGTTTTGAAAATCCATGCAAAGGCGAATTTCACCGCTCTTCATTCTCATAGGGACTAGATTGGAAACCCATGTAGTGTGTCAGATTGGAAAGATTATCTGGGCTGACAACATTTTTTTCACCTCTTGACAAATTAGAGGCTCGATCAGTGGGTTGACTGGTCGTTGCTTTTGCTGAAAAGGCTTAGCATCAGGTTTCAGGGGAATAGTATGAGTCATAATGGATGTGTCGTATGTTTTCAAATCCTCATATCCCCATGCAATTACATCTATGTATTGTCGGAGAACCGCGAGAATCTTCTCCTTCTCCTCAGGGGAGTAGGAGGTGCCAATGTGGATCATCTTTTCTTCACCGGGCTGATTGATGTTTACCCTTTTAAACTTTCCTCCCTCGGAGGAAGATGACATATTTTCCCAGGCCTGAGGGTCTGAGTCAAAGATTTGTTCAAGTGCAACCATCCCCTTTGGGATGGTATTAGTGGGTAGGTCCATGATCCCATCATCTTCATCACCCTGCCCAGTATCGTCATGGTCTCGTTCCTCCACTACCTGGTCTTCAAAGACACCGACATTGGCCATGAAGGCTAGGATATGTTGATCATCCTAAAAAACTTGAAAGTGGGTGACATTATCTAGAATGGACGGGGTGGGGACCATCTCAACTAAAAATCTCCAGAGTCGCGAGCCAGCCATTGGCTCAAGTGTGTTAGCAGAAACAACAAGGGCATCTAGGACATAGTTCCGTCACCAGGGAATGAGATCAATGCCAAAGGCATCAAAATCTTCAATAAGGCTCCAAGCCCGATTGTGGTATGCAGCCAGTCTCTTGTCGTGACATGGATATTGACTCCGGACCTGTTTGACAACCAACTCTGAATCACCCAAAGCTCGGAGGTGGGTGACACCTTTCCTTAATGCAAATAAGAGTCCAAGGACCAAAGCCTTGTACTCTGTAACATTGTTTGTGCAAGTGAACTATAGTTTGTAGGATGCGAGGAAGGATTTCTCTCACGGGTTGATTAATTATACCCTGGCCCCGCAGCCTTGTTTGGATCGGGACCCATCAAACATGAGGGTCCAAAAATCATTATTCGCATTCTAGGGCTGGGGAGCGAGAGTAGCCTTTGGATTGCTTTTGAGGGACTTGGGAGGAGCTTCCTCCTAAACTGTTGGCGTGTGGGTGGGGTTTACCTTCGGAGGAGTTTGAATTTGGGATTCCCAGGGAGATGGCACCGAAGGAGTGCATCCCGTAGGAACACTGGGCTCTGGGGAATCAGCTATACATTCTCTATTCTGAAAGGCGTCGATGTGCTAGGTAGCGACTGAAAGGCAGGGCCCACACTCAAGTGTTAAATGTTTCTAATAGTGTACTCAGCACCAAGTGCTAGACAGGAGTGTGGCGGGGGTCGCCGTGGCACCATGAGAGTCAACCTCAATTCTCTGCTTTTCTTCTAGGTCCTGGGTTCTCTACAACACTATGGGATCCTCCCCGGGGGTGAAATCGAATGTTAATATTTTGAAGGGTCGGTATACCTCGGGGGAAGTCTCAGAGAAGAAGACCTCACTGACCCTTCTGACCTTGGTAAGGGTCTGCTTCATCCGGGGTTCACTTTCAACCCACATCTTGTTTGATTCTCCTTCCCAGGGGAACCATAAGTGGGAGAAGTCAGTCAAAAAGTATCCATTCAAGGACTTAGACCAATTCCAACTTAATAACATCCCATAAGTCTCTGGGATGTCCACCACTTGGACGTTGATTATGCTGGCTATCCTAGGGTCCTCGATAAGCTGTATCTAGACGTTCTTCAATTCCCCCACCATTTTCATGATAGTCTTATCCAGCTGGATCACTACACCATTAGATGGGGTGGGATGGAATCCAAGCTTTTGGCATATGGATAAGGGCATGATGTTACCTAAAGCTCCAGAGTCTACTAAGCAATTATGTATGTTTTTGCCTTGGATATTCAGGCCTAGTAGGAAGGGAGGATCCTTAATGTTTCCCTGAAAGATAGCCGCGTTGGCGTCCTCGAATGAGACAGTCTTGGGTGGGAGACTGATGACTTCTAGGTTTCCCAAGAGCTTCAGAAGAGAATTCTTCTACTTGGGACAGTTTAGCAAAACCTCCATCAAGGTCATGGAGGTGGTGGTCTGTTCTAACGCCTTTGTAATGTTGAATCTTCCTCCCAAGAACTGCTGACTTCCCTCAGCTAGGTCTTTCACTTGGTTAGAGCTAGAATCTTTTAGAGGAGCGGGCCGGTCAGTTGCATTATCCCAGGGAGGAGTGTCCTTGATAGGGGGCATAGGCGTGTAAGCTAGTCCTTTACCAACCTGACTCCAAGTATTGTATGGAGTCTGCAGGTTGGTGAAGGCATTGGCCTCAAAGGGAAGGATAGATTCATCAAAGAATCCATGCAATTTAGATTCCTCTTCATCTTCCCCAAAAGTTCCAAAGAAGATGGTCTCACAGGTGAAGGCATTGTGGGTTGACTCCTGCACAGGAGGCTCTAGGGGAGTAGCATCATGCAACTGTTGTCTATCTAGCTGGGAGATCATGATGACCTTTTTCAACATGGTGCAATTTACCTTATTGTGTGAGCCCGTGTTATGCAATCTACACCAATTAGTCATGGGTTGGAAGTCTGTGGCTGGTGTGAAATGTGATGGTCCAGCACCACTTTGGTTGGCATTTTGGTTTGGAGGTGGACCTCCAGTGTTCATGTTATTATTCCATTGCTGTTGATTGGGTCGAGGTCCGTTATTGAAGTTTCTTCCCCGACATTGTTATTTCATTAGCGAAAGAATATATTCCCCCTCTGGGAATTAGAATTCTGGGGTGCGTAGGACCCCGCCTTCAGCTGACCCATGTCCACAGTCAAGGTGGACAACATTCGCCAGAGGGACTCAACCTCGGCGGTCAACTGAGTATTGGTGTCACAGTGTGATGGTTTTTATTGTTGGTTTCCCAAGAAAGCAGTAGTATTAGCCGGAGTCGAGGGTAGAAATCCTCTAGCCACAGATGATTGAAAGAAGGGCACTCCAAACGATTTTGTCTGAGGCTGTTGTTTCGGCTGTGGCTGATTCCAAGGGAAAGCTTCTAGACCTGGTACTACCTGAGTCTATGATGGATAAATATATCGGGCCTGCTGGTTTATCAGTGGTGGTGGGGGATTCATTGCCATCGAGGGAGCACCCATTGCCAGATTGAGGTTATACCCCCCGACATATGCTATTCTGCCAGGGATCATATTGAAGGGCGCGCTCTGCCCAATCCTTCCTGGGGATTTGTTCAGACCATGGGATAATTCTAAGGCTAGGTTGTAAACCTTCACCAAAGTGTCATGGTCACTCACGACGGTTGTTCTCCAAAGGAGAGTGGCAACGAAGGGGTCCATTTCGTTAAGATAAGTCTGTATGGTTACTTTTGAGGATGGAATGAAAGGGCCCGTGCACCACTTCAGGGCACGCTGGAATTGATGATTGAATGCTGCAAGAGGTTCATTGGATTCCTTCCTAATGGAGATGAACTGGCTATGGGACCAGGCTGGGTGCACATGTACATGAAAGGCAGCCAAGAAGGCGTCCTCCATGTCTTGCCAATTGTTAATGGAGCTGGCAAGAAGGTTAAGGTACCAGTTTAACTCACCCTACCCTAAGGACAAGGGAAACATCCAGGTCACAACATCTTCATGCTGGATCTGGTGTCGGTTCATGGCATCCTTATATGCCTGTAAATGCTCTTCTGCGGTCTGTGAGCCTAAGTGCTCATATCGTGGGCATATCTTCTCTGGGTGCGAGGGTAAGTCATTGATTGCACCCAGAAAAGTTCCCATTGGGGACCCGGTGTTACCAAAATATGCTGCCATTGGGGGAACTAGATTTTGGGTAGTTTGAGCGTTGGTTCCCAGGATTGTCTGAGAAGTTTGGGTATTCTGAGGTATGCTAGACCCCCAGACAATAGTGGCTGGTGTGGTTTTCGGGGTCCATTTCTTTCGGGCAGGAGGTTCAAGTTCAAAAAACCTTTCAGGGTTTGGGGCAGACCTATGGATTCTTTCAAATTTCACTAGGGAGAAAGACCCAATCCCACTGAAGGCTTGACTCCTAAAACTATAGCTCGGGGAACCTTTGGGAGGTGTAAAATTAGAATCTCGAGAGGGGGATGAGTTCATGCCCTCCTTCTAGCGCCATTTTCTATTGATGGGGTTTTACTGACCAGGTTTGCCAACAATCATAAGTTGTCACCAGGTACCGGGGGTAGCAGCCAACTCCGCCTGCAAAGGCTATCCAAGGAAGTTATATTCCCCGGGCCTCCAAGCACCTGGGTGTTGGGTCATGATGGTGCAAGGCTTAGTTGGGAGAAGTGACTATTTTTGAGGGGGATATCTAGTTTCTTCAACTCATTATCTCTGGAGATTTAGGAAGGTGAGGTTTCTCCAAGCATTCTACACTTAGCAAATAAAATGAAAAAGATCCTGCAGGGTCAGAAGTACTTCATCTATCTATAGTTATGTTTATACATTCAAAAAATTGATAATGCTCTGATATAATACACTAAATACCAAAGAAATACACAACCATCAGTTCATATTTTATCAGTAGCAAGGAAAAAGAGGTCGTTAAGCTACTTGAAATATCAGAGCAGAAGACAAAGAATATGAAACATAAAATACCATTAACTCAGAGGTTTGAATGCCAATAACATCATTGCAAAGAACTCTCCCTTCTTCATTAATATTTCTTCTAGCAAGCATTGGTGCATGATACAATGGTGGCTCCAGTGGAGCGTCTAACTATTGCAAGGTGAAACACTGGAGCATTGTGCTTTGCAACTAAAAAATGCTTTTCTATTACTGTGGACAGCAAAATCATCAATTTTTCTGACCCTTGAAAATGGGCCAGACTTATTATTTATACACATCTTCATCTAACCCTAACCCTAACCCTATTTTACATTACGCTGCAATAAAATACACTATCTGGGGGATGGTACTACCTACGCCACCCTACAAAAGACCTCAAGATAGAATAGGCCTGACATGTCAGAAGAATAAGACAAGAAGGTAGAGTGAAAGAATTGGCCTCGAGAAGAGAGCTAGGAAAGAGAAGGAAGAAATGAGATCCCTAGGGATCGAGGCTACATGCCTCATAAATGGGAAATGTGACACCCTATCTCCAATGCGCCAGGTGTACCTTTGAAGCGGTGCCTCGAGAAGACCATCTGTCAGAAAACCAACTATTGATCCAACGTTCCTTGATGTAGCCAACTACCTTCTGACAGACTTTATTAACCACTTCTGAAAGTGACCAGTCAGCCTTAGGGACCGAGACACGGATCACTTGAAAGAGTACAAAATTTTGGATCTGGGATTCTGAGATCCGGGAACTTACATTCTGAAAGAATAAAGAATACAAAATGTTTGGGTTTTCTCTGGCCTCTAGAGAAACTTTATTGTTTCTTGTTGTCATTGAAGGTTTGGAGAAGGTAGGAGATTCCATCCTCATCAATTTCTCTAAGGCAGGACCACCGGTACTTAGCTACCTTAATCTGTTCTATAAGCTCTGGAACATTATCCTTGAACTCATCGGCCATTTTTGCCAAATCATGACCACTAAGGACCATGTGAGTTAGCCCTATCATTTGAGTCCCGTCCAGTCCCTCCGAGGATTGATATTTGGATTCCATCAATTCATCAAACTTTCCCAGAATGTATTCCTCCAGAGTGCATGTGTCGGTGCTGAATGGGTCAGCTCTGGAGACCTTTGCGACAAATGCCTTGTACATATTTGGAGAATACTACACCGTGTTGACTTTATCATGTAGAGCCCCTACCAGTTGCTTGAGTACCTCTAATGTGAGGTCAAGTCTAGAGTATTGGGTCCTCAATAAGTCAAATGATTCTTCTCCCAGAATCCTAGATTCAGAGACCATATTTTCCCCAAGGTTGAGGAGCTCCTCCACCTCCACCTTCTAAGCCTCTTAGTTTTCCATGTCACCCTCTCATATATTAAGAATAGTCTTTGCCTAATGCAGAATGTGTCATGACACATATAAATCTGGGAGGGTGGATATTAGGAAATGTTAGATATTTCCTATTTGTAGAGCAACCCACTCATCGACCGCTTGGGCCTTCTTCTTCATTACTCACAAGGAGTCAATGTCACTCTGTGGTAATGGCGCATTGGACATGGGGGCCTCTGGAGGAATGACACTAATAGGCTAGGCCAGCTCAGTAAGCAATCCCATGAGGTTCACTGTCTTTTCTTTTTCTACTTTGAGCCTTTGAGCCTCCTTTTCGTATCGGGCCTCCACCGCCCTGGTCGCTTCTTTTAACAGGTTTACTTCACCCTATTTTCCTCTCTTTCCCATGATATCTCTGTGATATCATAATCTCTGGCCTCTACCGTCGCCTCATCGGTGTCTGGGGGAGGTGTTGTAACAATGAAAACTATTTCTCCTCCTGGCCTGGTTCAAAGAGTATGAACCATCTGGGCTTTCTTGGCCTTTGGTGGTTCCTAGACCTGGGCCATCATCTCAGCTAGAGAGAGGTGATCTCTTGGGGTGGATGGGGCTTTTCTCTTCTTTCTCTCCACTAACCACTAAGGTGGCAGGGGTGGCTTGTTTTCCAAAGTCTGTTCTTTTGGTTCTTCCCCGGTGCCCTGTTGTTGTTCTTCCTCAGTGGTGTGGGTCTCACCCGCCCCTTTTTCTTTATTCTAGGTCTCATCAGGAAAATTTCCCCCAGTGACATTTGTATCTTCGGCCTTGTCCTCTGTATCTCTAGCTTTGCTGGGGCCTTCATTGGCTCTCCTAGGGGTGTCCTCCTCTCATTGTTCTTGCTCTTCGGCCTCAGCCACCGGGATCTCTTTTTCTTCTGATACATCTTTTAGAAATAGGGGAGGTACCGGGCCAAGATTTAGTGTTTGTACCATGGTTATTACCTATCCAAAGGTTGCTCCAGGGAGTGGTGCTTGGAACATGGTGGATGAGGTTACGGTTTCTCTTGTAGGTCCAGTTCCCTCAGCAGATGCCGCTTGTTCACTCTACTTTTGTTGGTCCACCCCCACATCTTGCATCTCCAGAACTTTGGAGGTGATTTCCTGCTCTATTTCCCTTTCTTCTTCCATTGGCTCTTCCTACTCTTGCACAGTTATTTGTTCCTTAGCTTCCTCTTCTGCTTGGATTTCTTCCATCTGATCGATGTCCCCCTGCAAGTTATCAAACTCGTCGATTGCAAAAACATCATCAAACTTATCCTGTGGAGGAGGGTGGGCTGGGACATCGGTAGGTTCTGCTTCCTTCTCTGGCTCCGGGGAGTCAGAAGAAAGGATTTATACTTGTGGAGTCTGGGGCATCCCCAGCTCTGGCTCCTTCTTAGGCTTAGGGTTAAGCCTCCTCCTTCTCTGGGTAATCAAGGGTGGGCTCGCATCCCTTAATGCTACTTGCTCCACCAAATCCACCCCTGTTGCCTTAACCATTAAGGCCGCTAGTGAACGGGAGGATGGAGGACAAACAGGTCCGGCCATGAGCACCGGGGTAGCCAGCCATGTGATTAGGTTCTCCCTTATTTGCTGGGAGGTTTCTACCGATTGTCTTATTTGTCCTTTAATAGGGACTTCTTGCACAAGAGTTGTCATTATTCCTTTCCCTTTGTCCGCTCTCTGTGAAGAAGTCCCCGCCCCCGGGGTTTCTTTTGGTACTGGCTGGGCCACTCTGCGGACACTCCCAGGGCACACCCTCTTGAAGTAAGCATGGCTATGCTTGACCACCTCATGGGTGAAGTCCTCAATGGTAGACCCTTCCTGGGCGTCCTAGTTTACTGGTGGGAGAGCCAACATATTGATCCCCTTTGCTTTGTACTGGGGATCTATCATGGAGCCGGTGTCTGAGAAGTCCTCCGGGAATCTCTGGAGCTTCAATCTTTCCATCATGCCCATGGTCATCCTGACATAGTTCCAACTCTGGACCTCCACGTTGTCCTAGCAATCTTTCCAAAATTCCTCCATATGGTATTGATGTGGCTCTGATGCCCGGGGAAGTGCTGCTACAATCTTGCCATGCGGATCGAAACGCTTCCGTGCCAAGTAGAATTTCATCAAGTTATAGCTTTTTAGCTCATTGTCTACTTCCTTGGTGGTGGCTAGACTGCATGAATAATTCCCAAAAGTGATTGGGAATGGAATATTAGTTAACTTCTTCAGGGCATAGAAGGCATGCAGCTCCATTATCTGCCTGCACTATTCCAGGAGGACTATCTTTTCTCCATAGTGTTTGGGAAACAAGTAGGGTTTCCCGGAGAAGCCGGTCACCCTTATATATGTATGTTGTTAAAATTGTATATAATAATGTCTATAACTCCAGACCAAATTTATCGCCTCTGTGGACAGGCAATATCCTACATCCCGGGTGGGTGTGAGCAGATGGTAGTAAATGAACGCGTCATTTACTCGGCATAAACTAGGGAAACTGGCCTCCCATTAAATCTGTGGGAAGTAGTCCCAAGGGACCTTCTGATCCGTGCTGAGCCTGAGTATGCCGTCGGTGAGTAGCCCATTAGTTTGGGGTCTCTTCTATGCCAGGGCCCAGAAAACATAAGAAGTCATATAAAATTTCTTCTTCTTGGCCAGTTGGAGGAACTGGGAGTTGACATGATTTGAAATTATGGCCACCTAGTCAAAAAAATCCCCTACTGTACTTATACCAAGCAATAAGTATTACATCCATCCAAAAAATTCTTGGGCATGCTGTTGCCCGAAGACCCGGCACAATGCTATTATCTCCATCTGGATGCTCTCTTTGAATTCAGACTTGGGGATCTCTAGCTTCATCCTCTTGGGGTCCCTCTTCGGGACTTTGAGCTAATTGTTGTTCATATATATGCGGGCCACCTCCTCCAATTGCTTGAATTGGGCCAAGGCATCAGATCGGGTGACCACGGTCAGCTTGGCAAATTGAGGGATTCCCAAGCTCCTCTAGAAGGTATCAGGGTTGAGAGAAACTAAAGGAGTGGGGCACCCTATTGGCTCTGACAGTGCAAGCATAGTAGGCTGAAAAGTTGGGTTGTAAAGAGCCAAGAGTGTGAGAATACGCTCTGGTGACTGCACAGAGCATGGGAAGCAAGCTGCTTTAAGGATCCCAGAGTTTCCAATTTTAATGGCCAAAGGATCTCTGGCCCGTCGTTGAATGTACATAACTTTGACCAAGGCCTGCATTTCTGGCCATATTCTGATGCTAGTGTCGGTAAGAAGCTGGACCTTGAACTCAATCTTTGAGCCCGTGATGACTCCATCCGTTACGTATTTCAGGCTCAAAGGTATCCTTTCCAGAGCCTTCTCCATTTTGGATTTTACTGCCGCCTTGGTACTTGGTGTAGATGTAAGTTTCAGACTTCTGGGTGGTGAGGATGTAGATGCTTTAGACATGTTTGAAAGTATATTTTGGAAACCTGCACGACAAGGCAACCGTCAGAATGCATTAATAAATAAAAACTCCAGGGTCCGGAGATCTTACCATCGCGGTGTCTGCTTTCCCTGAAAAGTTAGTTTCATTCAAAAACTCCAGAAAGCACACATACATATCATGAACTTAGGAATTTGATTGACCATCCGGGTCTAGGAATTTTATCACATTTGGTAAGAAGGACATGGGATGGATGATGACAGGAGACCCAGAGCATGGAGAAGTGACCGTTGGTAAAGATGTGTGCAAAAGGAAAATTGTCAGACCCACGTGGGTGCCATGTGGGTGAGTAATAAATAGGAGTTATGGCGATGACGGCGGAGCCAACTGTCTGAATGCGCAAAAAGTGAAGGCCACTTGGACAGATTTAAATGCGCGCATGGGTCATAAATGAGGGCCAGGATGGTTTTACAGAGGAGAGAGAAAACCACCTATTTGAAACTGACCGAGAGCCAAGTTTCAAACAGGTGGTATTCTGCTCAGAACGAGCTTGCGGACGAAAACTAGTGACATAGGCAGCACAGTGAGCTTGCTAAGCTACCTGGCAAGATACACATAGGATATACATCAGACTTGAGGGATATACACACATAGATCAGAGGGATTTACAATAAATATACACTGAGTTTACATATATACACCAAAAAATGAATATTTACAAGAAACCAGGCAAAGCACAGAATATCTACAACTTTCTACACTATATACAGACTAAACTACACCTGCACAGAGGGCAGACAACCCTCTGGCAGAGCAGACCCACCAACGGGCGACAAACCAGAAATAAATGAAAGACAAACAAAACCAAAAGGCAAAAGCTATAAAAACAAATGACACCAGACATAAGGAAAGCCGAAGGGAGAGGAGGCACCAACCTAAGAACACAGAAAGGAGAGGAAAAGAAGCCTCCATGAAAGCTCTGCAACAGCTCCAACCATCAAACGATCACAATCTGCCACTACAAACCACTCATAATCACTCAGAAATGCTGGAGATGATTAGTACTGGATTATCGTTAATTTGCTGCAAATCACTCTGAAATCGCTCTGATTGCTTGAGTGTTTAAATCACGGTAAATGTGAAAATGACAGGTAATTCCTATTTATACCCATGGTAAAAAGCAAGCCACCTCTCCTATTTATACACACACTTATGCAGACATAAACATAATTAGGCATACAGATAATCATTGTTCAATTCCCTCACTGTACATACAAGAAAGGAAGCATGCTTGATGGGTGCAATGTTACCTGAAGGTTGCAAAGTGGAGGCAATAAGGTTGCAGGGCCAAATAAGTCAGATATGTAATTGTGCACACATGGCTACAACATTGTAGCATTTTAATGCAACCCTTAATAAAAATTTGAATGAGATGGAAGGCATTGAGATAATCATGGTTTAATTCCATCATCGTCCAGATTGCGTCCATAATTATGCATTCATATACATATATCTACACAATAATAATGAAATAGATAATTATGCACTGAGAGAAAAGAATGAAATAGGTATCTGATACTTGGTGTATATATATATATATATATATATATATGTATATATATATGGAAATGTAGACATAATTATGTATGTGTATACAATTAAGAAAGAAAATAGAAATGATGACACAACATAGAATGGTTGCAGAAATGATGGCACAAGATAAAAAGGGATGTTTGTGCCCCCACTTTCCTAACGTCAAAAAAGAACATGTGAACCGACCCAACAACTTAAACACTTTAAATTAGACATTTTCTATATTCGATATTGGGGGCTGTTAAATTACTTGTACACAATATGCAAAATTATATATATGTATGTGTGTGTGTGTATATATATATATATATATATAAAATTGTGTATACATATACATAATTATGCATAATGACAGTTGGAGTCTGAATACGTATGCATGATTATGCAGGTAAACACACTCAGAAAAGGATTGGGGATGTAGTGGATGTTTTTAGAACCTATGAATGTATAAACTTCATACAAAACATTTAACCAGATTATTTAAACATATACATATAAGAAGTACCAGATTGCACCATCTAAATGTAACAACGTTCATCATTTTAATGAAACCCTATATGCATAGGGAAAATCATTTACCAGAAAAATTTAACCCTCCATGACATATATGAAATAATAAACATTTTAATAAAATGGATGACATTTGAAGGCATTGAGACAATCATTGTTTAATTCCATCACTGTCCATATATATACATAATTATGCATATATATACACACACATGTAGATAATTATGCATTGTTGGAATTATATGATGTGCCCAGTAGCTGAGAGGGGGGGGAGGGGGGGGGGGGGNGCTGAGAGGGGGGGGAGGGGGGGGGGGTGTGAATCAGGAACCAATAAAACTAAATCCTTTTAATCCACAATTAGATTAACTTATTTGTTTGCATACATAGAACTTAAAATTAAAGAATCAGATAGAACACATAACACAATATTTGGTTACCCAGAAACCTTCCAAAAGAAAGTAAAACTATGGTGGGGATGATACCCACAAGATTTAGTACTGTAGTATAAATTTAGCTTGTTAGAGCTTACAATGACCACTTCTAATGGTCTTCCCTGTTAGGGGCATAGAAAGGACTATTAGGTCCACCTTGTTGAAGGATTTTTCTGATCCACCTGTGAGAATGAACCAGTTGATGATCTGCTCTGTGCAACTGTGATTGTTGAATAAGATCCTTTGAATATAACTGTTCACCTGAATGTGATAGATGAGACTCTTCTGTCCTGAATACTTTTGCACTTTAAATCAAACTGCCATTCACATGCCTTATGCATACATACCTTTCACATAATCATATTCATTATCCACATATTGGATAAAAAAAACTATCTTACATATATATCTTTATCCAACAAATAACTTTGCAAGTCGGCTTGCAATAAACAAAATTATATTTAACAATATATGAAAAAGTCAGATTCAAACTGTCACTTGCGTCCAAAAGAATACTCAGGTGATAAACTATCACTCAGGTGATGCTGAACACTTGGGTGATGCTGAACACTTGGGCGATGGTGAACACTCGGTGACACTGTATACTCGGGCAACATTGAATACTTGGGCAACACTGAATGACTAAGTGTTTTGACACTAATTGACAACATGTCTTTCCATAAGGTCTACAATCTCCCCCTTTGGCATTAGTGAAAAAACACTTATCATTGAATTCTGTATCTGATATGTCAAAACTCCCCCTTTCTGTCTACTCAAGTTTTGACACTGCCTTTGCTGCTCGGGTCCAACTGACTTTGTTTTTGCATTTTTTTTCTTTTCAATATATATATATATATATATATATATATATATATTCACTGTACATATGTTCTCTATACTACAATATAATGATATTTCCCTCTTGTTTTTGATGGGAATACCAAAAAATGATATCTACAATGTTATTCTGAAGTAGGATAGGAAATCACTATGTACCTTCAAAATTTGAGATAGAGTGTTGTCCCAATTGTCCTGTAGCACCTTCATGATGTGAAATTCAACTTGTATCTCTACAAACAACTCTATCATTAGCTCGACAACTGAGAAGTTGTTTTCATGAATGAGTGTCTTAGCATGTGTTATACATTTCTGCATTCCATCCATGTGTGGTAGAAGTTGGCTTTGGATTGTTGTAAGAGATTCTCTGGTCCTTGCTTCTTCTCTCAACAATTCAGCCTGTAGATTAGTAAGATAATTTATTTTCATGAAGTGAGTAGAACTGGTGCTCAGATCAAGTGCTAACTACCTTGCACTTTCCTTCATGTCTGCATCGATCTTTACTAACTTGTTCTTGATTTCCATAGTAAAGTTAGAGGAGTCACTCAAATTTACAAATAGTGCTACCACATTTTTCACAGTGGTTTCTAGAGTATTGATGATCTCTGTAAGCTGCACCTGGTCAATTGCAATCTTCTTTGCAATGTTCTCTAGAACCTTGTTCTCAATTGTTTTCTCTACCTTCTCAAGTAACTTCTCCTGACCATTCATATATGTGTTGAACTTGTGGACAATGTCAACAAGTTGGTCCATTATTGAGTCACTCTCATTGACTTCAATCTGCTATGCATCTACAAATATGCCTTTGGAATCTTCTAGTACTTTATTCCTTTGTCTTTCCTTTCAGAGATTTTTTCATGTGGCTCTTTTCTTCCATAGTTCTCCCAAAATATCCATTTACTATATAGATAGGTTGGATAGATCCCAATTAGGAATCAAAATTTCTTTATCTAGATCTATCTCATCAGTAATTACTATCTTTGAATTAGGACTCAGTGAAGGAACAATTTCCTTACCTTTACCTACCTCATCCTTTTCTTCAGTATTCAATCCAATTAGGTCATTGACCTTTATAATACCAATTGTTGGATCAATATTTACTGATGAATCAATATTAGCAGTAGACATATCTACCTTGTCTTTCTGTGACTTGGGTGTGCATGTCTTAGTAGGAGGAGCTTGTTGCTCGGTCTTTTTCTGTTCAGATGTAGATTCTACAACATTGTCTTTGCTTAGAGGTACTATATTATGTATATGAGATTGGGGTAATGATGCCATTACCTCAATTACAATCTGCTCTGCATTGGACTCTTCAATAGTCTGTACCTCAGGTAGTGTATCATCATTTCCTTGTGCTGGAGGGTCTGTACTCAGTACCTCTTCCTTCACATTACCTTATGTTATCTCAAATATTGATTTCCACACTAATGTGGCACGCCGAGCTACATCTTCTATGTTCTTGTTCAATATTTGGAATTCCCTGAATTTGGGGGTGTGATTATTCTCATATTTTCTCAAGGCCTCTTTTACTTCTTTCTATTTCATTGTAGGCATGACCTGCTTCAATGTCTCTTCCCTTATATCTCTTTCAATTTATACTGCATTCTTCTAGGGAATAGATACTTCCTTAAATAAGTCTCTAGTCATATAACTCTTCAACCTAGAAGGGTCATATTTCCACTTTGCCATCTTCTCCACCACTGCTTGCTCAATATTCTTCTTTTCTTCTTCTGACCTAGAAGCATAATTCAGTGACTTCAAGGAACTCATGGATCTTCCTTCTTTAAGGTCTTTAATCTTCTGATCAAGTGTGGGTGTTGGTTTAGTGAAAACCATAGTATCATCTTCATCATTATCCTCATCATCACTTAGTATAAGTTTTCTCATTGATCTCCTCAAGGTGACAACATGAGTAGTGCCTTTTGCATTTTTCTGTTTAGGTGTTGTCTTCCTCTTCTTCTGTAGAGGTTTAATATCAATTTCTTCCTTTTCAGATTCAAATTCCTCTATCTTAATTGTATCCTCTATTTTAACTATGTCCTCTTTACTCTCAGAGATGGTAGGAGAGTTAGAGGTCTTGCCATAATTCTTCTTGAATGTTTCAAGTCTCTTCCTTCCTCTTTTCAATATCCTAGGAATCTCAATCTCCAAAGATATCCTACTCTTTGCTTCCTCATATGTTCTGAAGTAAGGTGCCTTTGGATTGACAAGTTCATTCACAAGAGCCTCTATGATATCTTTTGTTTCATCATTGTTAACTTCATATGTCATGGTTTGTACCCATGCAACCCTAGGCTTTACTGCTTGTATATAAACCTTATCACAATCAACTAGAAAATATATTTCATCTTTGTACTTCTCAACTCGTTGTTTGGGAATTTTATATCTACTTTGCATCTTCTGTTTGAAACTCTCAAAGTATCCATCCATAATGCTATCAAAGTTATCTCCTAACTTAGCTATTAATTCATTAATTTGATGGATGATTGGTCTATCCTTCTTCCATCCTACTGTTCCTTTGGAGGTAAAGAACTTCTCAACATAAAAGAGTATGCAGATTAGAAGAGAACAAAACTTACATGAATTGGTTTTGGATACTTGAATGCTCTCCATATTCTTTCTCAACTAAGTGAGTTTCCATTCTACTAGGTCGAATACCATATTCTTCTTTACTACTTTGTATGCTAGTTCAACAGCTTCACATGCAACACTGTTGGGTATACTCGAGATGTATATCTTGTAGGCTATGACATGCATGCCAAATTTCAACTCCAATTTAGTTACTCCATTAAGTCTCATGCCTCTGTCATCCCACTCAATAAGAGTTAATTCAGCTAGTTCATCCCTAGATAGGGTTTTGGTAGCTTTTGGCTTATCTAGCATAAGGAACTAGGTGACACGGTGAATTATCTACTTAGTGATCTTCACAGGATGATCCAACCATAGTTGCATGTCATGAACATGACTAAGAACATATCTCATCCATTTTGTCTGGAAGTCCCTCAACATGTGCATGATGTGTGTCAAACCCTTGGTTTTGAGGTGCTTATGCTTGGGCTTCAGATTCCCATTGGTACATAATTTATCATATGCTTGATTCATCTCACTAGTTGCAAGATCCTATATGTTGCAGTGATAGAAGCTGTGAATGTTGTTAACTAGTAACACTCTTGGAGGAATTAGGGAATGAGCTCCCATTAGGTCTATCTCCTTTCAACTACCAGATGAATCTTGAACACTGAAGGATCACAAATTGCATTCCTTACTAGCATCTTAGAACCTTTCTTGACCTTGCTGCTAGAAGTGGATGCCATATTGGTCAGACAAAATGATCAAACTCCACTTTCAATCATGAATTCACAATGAATTGCTAAGGAATCTGAATTGACTTGTAAATTGAAATCTTTGTAAGCAATACTCTTTACAATCCTTCATTTATAAGAGATTTTCAACCGTTAGAGTATTTCATTAAATGCTCCCTACATAGTAGTTGGCATGACTCAGGTGTTTCTCCAAGATTCACTCAGAAGCTTGGGTGAAACTAAATTTCCAATTATCAATACTACCTGACTCATCACAGGTGAGCTAGAGTGACTCAGGTGTAACTAACATTCTAACTCAGGTTGAACTAAAATATGTCCTCATGCATCAATACGAGGATATTGACTGTATTGCTTATCTGGAACTGATGTAGGATGGCTTGTATTGCACAGTTTCAGTCATCTCCTTACTTTCCTATTTTGTAAGGATAGATCCACCCATCTCACTATTTAGGGTTTCATTAGATCCTTCATTTTCTTTGATCTAAATTATCTGAGGATTGCCTTACCCATTGCTTGCTGATCTAAGTTCTGATTTTAGAGACTTTGGCTTTACCATTCTCAAAACTAGTATCAACTTTTTCTTTGTTCATACAGTTTTTTCTTAGATGATCGAGTTGCTTGCACACATAACATCTCTTAGTAGGATCTCTTTTTCTGAAGTGATTCTTCATACAATTTGCACCAATGTGTCCATATTCACCACAGTGACAAAATCTGTACCAAGTTTTGTAATCCCAACCAAAAATTGCCTTGGCTAATTGTTCAACAGGATTCCATTTCTTAGTTCTGCACTCAGAAGATTTATGACCTTGTTTGTTGCATTTCCCTTCAAACTTAGGTTTCTCTCTGCATTCACTTTCTCTATGTCCATGTTTGTTGCAGCTGTAGCATTTACCATTAAATTTTGACTTTCCATTGCTCCAACATTTATTTGATGTATGCCCTATCTTACCACAATGATTGCATAGGTTTGTTTTTCCTTTGAGCTCCTTTCTGTGAGGATTCACCTTGTTCAGTATAACCTAATCCAGTCTGTCCATGATTTCTAAGTTCTGTAGCCTGATCCATGCTAGTTTGTGAATTCATCATACTTTCATTTGTTTTCTTTTCAGTTTTGAGATCATTCTGCAGTCTTTCATTTTCTGTCCTTAGATTGAGAAATTATCGTGTTGCATTGTTGACTTGACTTACCAAATTAGTTTGCTGAAGTGACAAGTGTAGGATTTCATTTTCTTTTTCCTCTAATCTTGTACTCAGCAGTACTTTGTCTTCTTGTGCTTTATTTCTATCATCTTTTGCTTTGTTCTTTAGTTCCATGACTTCACACATTCTAATTAACTGAACTTCTTGTTCTCTTTTCAACTTTCTGACTTCTTCATGTAAAGTGAGATTATTTGCAAGCAAGTCTTCAATGGATGCATCAGCTTCTTCTGAGCTTCTCTCTTTGCAAAATTCTTCAATTATTTCTTCTATATAGTTCTTGTCATTCATCTACACTGCTAATTCTTTTCTTCTCTTCAGGGAAAGAGAGAGATGCTCCTTAAGTATTATGATTTGATCCATGGCCACTTTAAGATCTATCTTTTAGTTCTCAATGGCTTTCTCCAGTCTGTATGTTTCCATATCCTTTGATCTTTTCTCAAGCTGTTAAACTTTTGATAAGAGAACCAATGCTTTGATACCAATTGTTGGAATTATATGATGTGCCCAGTGACTGAGAGGGGGGGGGGGGGGGAATAAGGAACCAANGGGGGGGGGGGGGTGAATAAGGAACCAATAAAACTTAATCCTTTTAATACACAATTAGATTAACTTATTTGTTTGCATGCATAGAACTTGAAAGCAAAGAATCATATAGAATACATAACACAATATTTGGTTACCCAGAAACCTTCCAAAAGAAAGTAAAATTGGGGTGGGGATGATACCCACAAGATTTAGTACTGCAGTATAAATTTAGCCTGTTAGAGATTACAATGACCACTTCTAATGGTCTTCCCTGTTAGGAGCATAGAAAGGACTATTGGGTCCACCTTGTTAAAGGATTTAGTACAATACAATAAGTAATGCAACTCTGTTAAGAGATGTAGAGAAAGGACTGTTAGGTCCACCTTGTTAAAGTATTTTGTTGATCCACCTATGAGAATGAACCAGTTGATGATCTTCTCTATGCAACTATGATTGCTGAATAAGATCCCTTGAATATAACTATTCACCTGAATGTGATATATGGGACTCTGCTGTCCTCAATACTTCTACACTTTAAATCAAACTGTCATTCACATGCCTTATGCATACATACTTTTCACATAATCATATTCATTATCTACATATTGGATAAAACAAACTATCTTACATATATATCTTTATCCAACAAATAACTTTGTAAGTCGGCTTGCAATAAACAAAATTATATTTAACAATATATGCAAAGTCGGCTTCGAACTGTCACTCGGGTCCAAAAGACTACTCGGGTGATAAAATGTCACTCGGGCAATGCTGAACACTCGGGTGATGCTGAACACTTGGGTGACACTGTATACTTGGGCAACACAGAATACTCAGGCAACACTAGATGACTAAGTGTTTTGACACTAATTGACAATATGTCTTTCCATAAGGTCTACATGTATATGTATACATGATCATGTATAAGTATAGACAATTATGTACTGAGACAAAATTATGAAATAGGTATATGATACTTCATATAGTATATGTATGCATGATTATGTAAACCTATACATAATTGTGTATGTATACATAGGTATTTGAAAGAAAGCAGAAATGATGACACAAGATAGAATGGTTGTAGAGCAATGCAAACCAAAAACTGTGGCGGGAGGAATGAAAATGGGTGAAAAACTAATGTTTTTAGGGCACCAATCTTAGTATTTACGTGGCAGATGGTGAACCAT
>MU223242.1:4848771-4861172 GCA_018584345.1 Thuja plicata | reverse complement strand
TTGATAAATTGATTCTGGTCATTTGATAAATTGAAGAATGGGGGCCCATAGTCTAGGCGACCATTTTAGGGTGCATACATTTGCCCCTCTTTGACTAATGTGTGATCTTTATGGGAACACATGTAGTGAAAGAATGCATTTGAAGTGAGATCGATTTGGGATCACAAAACAACACAGACATCAACACCATTGTAAATAAGTAATTGACATCAGAACAAAGATAAGCTGATTGCAAAAAAGACAAAGACAAGGTCAACACCATTGTAAATAAGTAATTGACATGTTTGAGATAAGAATCTCAAGCAAGGTTGCCCCAAGCGGAACAACTGAGAGGATTGATAAAGCTGAATCAAGGATTGAAGTTTGATAGGTACTGCCCCCTCATGATCGAAATTGAAATGAGATAAAGGAGAAACAACAAATTGATAAATTTGATCAAATCAAACTAAAGATAAGGTTCTTGATGTAAGATGAAAGATATAAGGATCAAAGAACCAAGGTAGATCATCCAGCATGAAATATTATGCCCCAAGGTTGAATTAGAAGAAACGAAGTAGGGTGAAAGTGAATGGAAGATAGAAGTTTGGAAGAGGTGGAAAGAAATGGAAAGAAGAAAGAGAATTTACCTTAAGAAAGAGAATGCCCCAAAATCAATTAACTGTTTAAGATAGAAAATTTAGATTGAGATCATGAAAGAAGATAAGGAAATGAGGATCAAACATGACCACAGTTGATTAAAAGTCCACAACAAAGATGAAGGAAACCCTCTCAAACTCATAATGCAGCCTAAAATAAAAAATAACACAAGGTCTAACAATGAAAGCTACATGAAAATGCAAAGGTGTACTTGCAATGGAGCAACTGTAACATAAAAATTTGTGTTCATCATTCATAAGATAATGTTAAGAGAACAACAAGAGACACTAAAGAGTTTCAAGACCACACCCACAAGTAGAAAGAAAATAAAAACATGCCCCATGCCCTAAGTCCTCTAGCTACTCATCACAGAGAGACTTATTAGACAAGGACACTCAACGAAAATCAATAATAGTCAGCATACAAAGAAAATATCATGACATAGCTCAAGCATGAAGTGTTGTGTTTAAACATTTAAGTGTGTTAACTGATACTGAGTTTCGAGGATAAGGATTGAATACTTGCAACCAGGTAAGATCACATGACAAAACTAGGTAAACCAAACTGATAAGTGTTGAAAAATACTCGATGTCAGGGGTTGTATTAAAAAATACAGTTTGGAAGATGTCCTAAAGACTAACACATCCAAGAGACCAAATCTAACACAGTTATGCCCCCTAGACAAAGACAAAGACCAATTCCAAACCAAGGCAACAAGGACAAGGTATGATGGAGAAAGGCTAAGTGTCACAGACACGTGCTAAGAAATAGGGGTGCAAAGGCCTCAAGTAGCGCCCGTTTCCAAGCTTTCACCACTTGGATTTTATTACAATTTTTTCTCTTTCATTTTTTTCATTTTTTTTCAGAACTTTTTATAATTTTTTTGAATTTTTGCTACCAAGGCGCCTGTTTCCAGGTTTTCACCAAGGCACTTTTTCTAATTTTTTTAAATTTTTGATTTTTTTGTGTATTTTTGGAATATATAATTTTTTTAAAGATACATCAAAGCGCCTATTGCTAGGTTTTCACTAAGATGATCATTTTTTAAGGACATTTTCCAATTTTTAGAAATTTTTGGCAATATATCATTTTTTGGATTTTTTTAGGATCAATAATTATGTACAAAGGATGCCCCCAGATAGAATGGGCATCATGGATAGAACTTCTTCAGGTGCAAGACATTGATAGGATCAAGGATTTTCTCTCCCTCTTCTATAGACAGTAAATAAGCACCTATCCCAAAAGTTGTTGTAATGATGTAAGGTCCAAGCCAATTAGGTTCAAATTTCCCCTTTTGATCTTTATGTTGTTGATTCTTGGGATTTTCACGTAGGACAAGATCTCCTACTTGGAATTATCTAGGGTGGAAATTTTTGTTGAAGGCTTTGGACATGTGCTTTTGATAAACCCTCATATGGTCAAATGATGCTTGACGTTTCTCATCTAGAAGTTCTAACTCTTGAAGTCTCATGGCGCGGTAGTCTTCATCTGTAACTACACCTTTGAGGGAAACTCTAAGTGAAGGAATATCAACCTCCAAAGGTAACACTGCTTCAGTGCCATATGCAAGGGCAAAAGGAGTAGCCCCAGTAGGAGTAAAAATACTCGTTCTATAGGCCCACAAAGCCGGATTTATCTATAAGTGCCAATCTCTACCATTCTTACAAACTGTTCTATGCAAGATTTTAATAATGGTTTTGTTTGATGCCTCTGCTTGACCATTTCCTTGCGAGAAGTAAATGGAGGACCAATGTTGTTTAATCTTGAATTTCTTGTAGATTTGTTTAAGGTCCTTATTTTTGAACTGGCCTCCATCATCTGTGATAATCTCGGAAGGCACTCCATATTGACAGATGATATGGTTCAGAATGAATAGAGAGACTGTCTTGCCCGAGGCAATAGAAAGTGGGACAACTTCTACCCATTTAGTAAAGTAATCAGTAGCAGTGATAATAAACTTGTGTCCACCTGATCAGTTGGGATGAGTCTACCCAACAAGGTCAAAGGCCCAGCGCTGAAATGACCAATGAGATATAGAAGGAATGAGCTCCCTGCCCAGAGCATGTATTAGGTTACCATGTTTTTGACACTTTTCACATGACTTTGACAAAGCTATTGCATCAATCTGCATCATAGGCCAATAGTACCCTTCCCTAAGAAACCTTTGGGCCATGGCAAGACCATTGGAATGTCCCCCATAGATGCCCTCGTGGATGTCAACTAACACTTGGTCAGATTATTCCTTTTCTAAGCATCTAAGAAGTGTTCCATCTAGACCCCTCCTATACAAATCGCTAGCGATAAGGGAATGGTGAGAGGTGTTTCGGGTAAGGTTTCTGCGTTCAGATCTGTTAAAGGTTTCAGGAATAATGCCATCATGAAGGTATGAGTAAATGGCACCATAACAGGATGACTCACAACCAACAAGGGTACAAATGACATGGCTTTCTTGAGAGTCATATATAGGGTGATGTAGCTCTTCTAACAAGAATTCAAATCTTGATTCATGTTTTTCTAACTGAAGGAGTGAAGAAAGTGTAGCCATAGCATCAGCTTCTTTGTTTTCTACTCTAGGGATTTGCTAAAACATGACAAATGTGAAGTAACTTTTCAAGGAATCAACCATTTGCTTGTAAGGTATGATTTTCTCATGTTTTTTTTGATATTCATCATTAACTTGGTTGATTATCAGCTGTGAATCCCCATAGATGTGTAACTCTATGATTCTCCATTCTATGACCATCTTAAGTCCATTTTTTAAAGCTTCATACTCAGCAATGTTGTTTGTACATGGGAACAATAATTTATAAGACTTAGGGATCATGTACCCATGAGGAGAAACAAACAACACACCAGCTCCTGAACCTTTTTGCATAAAGGATCCATCAAAGAAAATCTTCCATGTTCTTTCAATCATATAAATGAGGTGCTCATCTGGGAAGTCAACTTGTATAGGTGTATTATCTTGTATTGGGAAATCAGCCAATTGATCTATTATGGCTTGTCCTTTGATTGCTTTACGCTCAATATACTCTATGTCGACCTCTAAAAGGATCATCATACATTTAGCAAGTCTACCTATGAGGGAGGCCTTACCTAGCAAATATTTGAGTGGATCTATTTTTTCTATGAGGTGTATAGTGTGCGCAAGCATGTAATGTCACAAATTTTGGGAAGCAAACACAACTGCAAGGCAAAATTTCTCAATGTTGGTGTAGTTAACCTCGTATGAAACAAGAGTGTGGATAATATAGTATATTGCTCTTTCTTTCCCATTTTCGTCAAGTTGAGCTAGTAATGCCCCCAAGGAAGATTCTATCACGAAAATGTATAGAATAAGTCATTTCCTTAGGATAGGAGGCATTAAAATGGGAGGATTTGCTAAGTACTTGATTTGATCTATACTCTTTTGACAATCCTCATTCCAAACACATTTGACTCCTTTGTGTAAGTTCTTGTTGAAGGTTTGAGCTCTATCCACCAATTGTGAAATAAATCTCCTTATAGATTGAAGACATCCTTGAAGACTCCTCATTTGACTAATGTTTCTAGGAGGTGGCATATCTATGATTGCTTGGACTTTTTCAGGGTCTACCTCTATTCCTTTTACTGAAATGATGAAGCCAAGTAGTTTTCCAGAGGTGACTCCAAATGCACACTTTTTAGGATTTAACCTTAGTTAAAATTGTTCAATGCGATCTAGAATGACTTCTAAATCATCTAAGTGTGTATCTCTTTGTTTAGACTTTGCCAAGGTGTCATGCACATAATCTTCCATGTTTTTATGCATCATGTCATGAAAATTGGTTGTCATAGCTCATTGATAGGTGGCTCCTGCATTTTTTAATCCAAAAGGCATAACATTCCAACAATAGGTACCCCATGCACAAGTGAATTCAGCCTTTTCTTGATCTTCAAGAGCTATCTTAATCTGATTGTATCTGGAAAAACCATCCATCAAGGAATAAATCTCATAACTCGCAGTCATATCCACTATCATGTCTCTATTGGGAAGTGGAAAGTCATCCTTTGGGAATGCTCTATTGACATCTCTAAAATCTGTGCAAACTCAAATGGATTTGTCATGTTTGGAAACTGGTACAATGTTTGATATCCATTTAGCATAGGCGATAGCTCTTATAAATCTTGCACTAAGGAGTTTCTCCAATTCTGCTTTGACTAGGAGAGCTATGTGAGGGTGCATCTTTCTCAATTTTTTTTTAATTAGTTTGACACCTCGAGCTATGGACAAGTGATGCATGATAATATTAATGTCCAACCCCGACATATCTGAATAAGTCCATGCAAAATTGATTTTGTTTTTCTGTAAGAACTTACTGTAAGCTTCTTTTTGTTGAGGTGACAAAGTCTCAACTAAGTGTACTATTTGTGGAGCCTCACTTATACCCAAATTAACTGCTTGTGTTGGTTCAATAAGCACTGAAGATCTATCTTGAAAGTAACTAGGGAGACGATCAAGTACCTCATCCTTAGGTACCTCAGAGAGGTTTTCACCTTTGGATACATCATTTATTTTTACTTTTTTTTTGGTTCTGACACTGCCACACAATGGTTTTCACCATCAGAACTCTTATTCTTTTTATTTTATTTTATTTTTATTTTGTGACTAAGGTACTTGATGTCTGGCTTTGTCATGCTGGTAGCTAGTTCACTGGTGGAAGAGACTACGGGTTAAATGGTATTTAAGTAACATGCTATCTCATAATCATTTTGAAATGTTAAGAGCTCAGGTTCTTGATAGCATTGGGACCAATCAATGAGGTCAGGATGAACAAGAGGCAATTCAATGACTAGTTCAAGGTTATAAATGTGAATGATATTATTTCTGGTGAGCGAAGAGTTAGAATCCATCAAGTATACCTCTAAGCTACCCAAATCAGGATTCGTCCTAACAAGCAAAGAATCATCCACTAAAGCAATACATGGGTTCAAATCCTCTAATCCTACATGTGACTCATTGGCTACATTGGGTTGAGAACTATAAGTGTGAACAACATCAATATCTCTATCAATTGTTGAAGACTCTAAGAAAGAGTCCCATTCATACTCATGTGAACTTGTGTCTGAACTGTGACTAGGATGCTTACACCATGAAGGTTTGGGACATCTTGATGTGGAAGGTCCAGTGTCACCTTCTCTTTCCATTAAATGAACAAGATTCTTTCTTTTATGTTCTCTGAAAGCATCTTCTGCATCTGATTCATCTTGTTCTAAGGTTGCAACTGTCTCATGAATGACTAGGCTATCCGAATCTCCCTAAAGGAGATTAGTGGAAGGAACCTAATCTTCACACATATCTTACTGATTTGTCAAATTATGAATATATTCTGGTTTATCCTCACTATCCAACTCATCAAAGAGAGGATTAGTGTGCTTTTTGTAATTCTCAAATCCTAGGTCAACCGACTTCTTAGACTTGCGTCCAAAAAGAGAATGATCAAGTGGTTCAGATCTAGCATCCAGATTGTGATTAAGAGGGCCATATCCAAGATATTCCATCTGTCTGAAAAAATTATTCCCTCTTCCATAAGTCTTAGGAGAGGGAGAGAAGTTCTCATTGTGCATGTATTTTTCTTCTCTATAGATCTAGTCTCTAACAAATGTCTCCTCTTTCTCATCTTGGATAGGCACTGATGACTCTACAAATGTTCCAAATAAAGTCATAGCTAAAGAGGAAGGTTTATTTTCTTGTGAAGGCTTGCCATAGGACCTAGGTGAAACTGGTAATGTTGTGAGGGAGTTGAGCTGATACCCCCCTATGCCAAGGTCTATCGATTTAATCTTGTCTTTGCATTCAGCTAAGGTAGCATCAAAATATTCTACTTCTCTATTGAGGGGAACATGAGCCCCTGCTAAAATTGAATTAATAGATAAAGTGTTATCCCCAGGTATACAAATATCTATTCTATTATAGGGGAACTTAACACATTGATGGTAAGTAGACGAAACTGCTTGCATATCATGAATCCATGGTCTACCAAGTAAGATATTGTACGCAAGAGGACCAACGTCAACTATTTGGAACAAAATATCTTTTTCAAGTCCCTAACAGGAAGGATGACCAATCCTTTAGAACTTCTTTCTGCCTCATCATAGGATTTGATAGTGATCTTCTTTCTGGTATCTATGAGTTCTTTTGAATAACCCAACTTCTTAAAAAGACTCAAAGAACAAATATTAAGCCCAACACCCCTATCTATCAACACGTGCTTGACACGGGTTCTGTGGATCATGACCTCAATATGAAGGGAGAGATTATGTGAGTGACTCAAAGATTTATCATCATCCTCTGAAAAGGTAAGGTAATGAGGGCTAGCAATATGGTTAACCATGTTTTGGAATTGATCAACGTCTAAGTTTTTGGGGACATTTGCTGTACACAAGGCATCCTCAAGAACTTGCTTATGTCTCAGGGACAACTCTAAGAGCTCAAAGATGGAAATATGATCTGAGGTTCTTTTAACTGATCAACAAGGTTGTAACTTGACTTAGGATCAAATGCTAGTTTTAAGGTGACATTCTTGGATGCCACTTGCTTTGGTTTACCTGGTTGACTTGAATTGGGTCCTCTAATGACAATGGGACCTTGACTTCATGTGACAACATTAAGAGTTTTTGATGAAATTCTAGAGTTAGGACGCCTTAGCACCACAATGGGTTCTTCATCAAAGATAGGAGGAGAGTCCATGCCTAGATCATAACCATAGGGATCTCTACCCCTCATCATGTGTACATTTTCTTCTACAACTTGAAGCATGTTGATAGTATTCTCCGCATCTGTGTAAGTATAATTAACCTCAGCCTTGCCATTCTTAGGTTTAGAGGTTTCCCCCTTCTCATACTTGGGCAATGGTTCTTTGAATTCCTTATGATTGGTGTTGGTGTTCAATCCATCTATCTTAAGCTTTCCATTGTCAATGAGATCTTGAATAAGATGCTTGAGTTTGTAGCAGTTTTCAATATTGTGTCCAATGCCATTGTGAAACTTACAAAAAGCTTTATCATCCCACCAATGTGGCTTAACATCAGGTATATAATTCTTCATAGGATCTTGAGGATGTGCAAGGTTGTTATCAATAAGTGTTTTCAAGATATCCTCATACGAATCACCAAGTATTGCAAATTGATGTCTCTCTTTCTTAGGTCTATCTTGGTATCTTGGTTTGTTCTCTTGTTGATTAGATGCATTGAGTTTCATGGGTTGAATAGCACTAGACAAGTGGAGAACTACTTGATCTTTAGGTTGAGAGGAGTCCACAACCCCATCATTAACCCTTGTTTGTTCCTATTCCAATGTGAGTTCTTCCCTTTATCCTTGTTAGGGTTGTTATTTTGACCATTGTTGTTGTTGTTTCCATGTTTGGTCAAAATTCCTTGATCTTTTAAAACATCTTCAATCCTATATGCGGTTTCAACCATGGTGTCAAAGGAATCAGAAACCATCTTCCTAACTTCATACCACATTTTGGGAACCAAGTTGCTAACAAGGATATCAATCTTTTTATTTTTAGGAATGGTTCTAGAGTAGCAAGAGCATTGTTGTCTCCACCTTTGCAAGAAAGTAATAAAGGATTCCCCTTGATTTTGCTTTAAATTGCATAAGTCCAACATGGTGATTGATCTTGAAAGATTGTATGCAAAGTGTTGAACAAATCTATGAACAAGCTCTTCAAAATTCTTAACGGGGGGATTTATGTTGGTGAACCATTCCATCACTTGACCCTTAAGACTCCTTGGAAACAATGTCATGATGTATGAGTCATCTTGATGGAACTCAAAACTTGTGGTATAAAACTGGTGCACATGATCATGTGGATCTCCATTCCCATCATATTTGTCATAATGAGTAATTTCAACCTTTCTAGGGAACTCTTTCACATTAATACTTTTTTCAAAAGGATTAGGACAAATTGAATCCAGCGAGAATGACTTCTTGGGTGTTAACTTCTTCTCCATCATGTTCTTAAGTTGTTTGATTTCCTCTTCTTGAGATGGACCTTGCTTCTTAATATTTTTGTCCACATCAAAGTTGTAAGGGACTCTAGCACCCTTGTTGATTAAACTCTCTAGGAACTTATGCTTGTTTTTCTCTAAATATTTCTCAACATACTGTTGGAAAAGTGGTTCTTGTTGCATTTTCATGAAGTCCTGGGAGGTGAGATCAAAACTTGAACTACTACCCCCATACTATGAACCATGATGAGCATGTTGTGATGCTTGTCTTGAGTTCCTAGGAGGTGTTTGTCTCCTATAATGATCATGTCTTGAGGCCCTTCTTCCTCTAGGGCTAGGAGATTGCGAAGGTGTTCTTGAACATCTTCTACTTTGGGGAGTCTTTGGAGGGGTGGATGTAGGAGAGCTGTTTCCACCACCAACATGCATATTGTTGAATTGATCAATGTGTTGTTGGGACAAGAGTCTATCTTTCTCTTCTTGGTAGGCCTTCCTTTCCATTTCCAACAAAGTTTTTCTCTCCAACTCTAGGAGTCTAAATTGCTCTTCCTTTATAGCTTGTCCATCTAGGAAGGCTTTCTTTTCATGCTCAATTCTCTCGAGTTTTTCACTCATGTATCTTGAAGGAATTTTGGGTGGTGAACTTGGTCCTAAATGTCTGAACAAGTCATTGGTATATGTTGTGTTCACCCAGGTATCATAAGGCTCATCACTTTGGTTGTCATGATGCAATTGAGCTTCTTGATAGGCTCATCGCTTATCACTTTCAGTCCTTTGGTGTACATCCATATATCTAGTTGAGATAAGGGGTGAGACTAATCAATTTCCATGAGAGGAACGACTGACTGGAATGGAATCTCTATGTTTCTCAAATATATCATCAAGGCATTTATCCATATCCTCCCTATCTCGTCGAGTCAAATGTGTAACTCATATCCATATCTGAATGAGATGATGCTAAGGGGGTACTCAAATTACTAAGGTGACTCTTGGAGTCAAGCCAAACTTCAAAATTGTTCCTAGGTGATTGATCAAATATGGGTTCTTTTCCCTTACATTTTTGGCGAGTTTGAACTAAGGGTAATTGGTTAAAAACAAATTGAGGTTGCTTTCCTTGATTTACTTGATATCTTGTTGTAACTGACATGAAAGAAAAAGGTACTAGGTGATAGGATGACCCTAAGAAACATTGGTACCAAACTAGGATAGTAAAAGCACTCACTTTTCCAAAAGAGAGGTGATAAGATAGAATTTAGTAAGAGGTATAAACCAACACTGCCACAGAGGTGCCCAATAAATGGGTGAATACCCTAACACATATGGATCAGGAGGATGATTTACCCAAGTTATATTGATTGAATTTGAATTTTGTATGGAAGTGAATGGACAAGAGATTACTAAAACTCTCCAAGTGTGTTATCAAAGGATCTAAAGGTTTATCTTCTCAACAAGGATAGTTTCTAGCTCACCAAATCCAAGCAAGGTCACTTGTGAAACCAAAGATTACTAGTTCAAGAGGTCAAAACACATGAATCCAAAGTGTAAACAAGCTTCTAACAGTGGGGTAAGTGACGTAATTTGATCTAGATCCACCCAGGAAGACTGAAAATGATGGGATAGAAAAAATGAACAAGTTGACAGTTTGACACTTAAGAATGTAGATTTGTTGATCATTTTGGTGTTTGTCTTAATGTTTGGGTGTATGTTTTGATCTTTCACTCACGCAAGCCACATCAAGCAAATTGTTTGTTGTAAAAGAAACAGTCACATCACAACCTAGGTAAGCTAGGACAATATCTATTGAATTCCCACTTGAACTGAAGTTCATCCATGCTTACTCATAGCGGACAACTTAGAAGCTTGGAGGCACATGCTCCTCCTTACATGTGCACTCACTTCTCAGGCACACCAAGCTTTGAATCCCAAGGGAATCACTTCCCAAAGGACTGTTGTCTCTACTAAGAGCCATGAAAATGTGGGATCTCTTAGTCAGTATCTGACCTTCCGCACCAACAGATAGAAGGTTTTTGGTCACTAAAACAAAGTTTGTAGTCAAGGCATCCGTTCAGGTGGTTGTGATCAAGTCATTTTCCCAGTTAAGGGGGCTCTCCCAATCCTTTCAAAGCAAGGTTTTCACCTTAACAATGTAGGGACTTTAACGCACCACTAGGGTACTAGAGGAGATTTTGGTTTCCACAAGAAATTCACACCTATCCACTATGAGACTAATCACAATGACATTTTTATATACCGGTTTGGAAGGGCATGGCTTTAGCCTGTTACCGGTAGGGCAATCCACTCTCACTGGCTCTATTAAAGCACTTAGGAGGTAGCCACGCTAAAATAATTATATGAGTTTCTCTTACACTCGAGATCCACAAAGGCAAGGGGAGAGGATACCTTCATATAATTCTTAGGATTACAATCTAAAAGACACTTCAAACACATAAGAAAATGACAATAATGTTTCTGGATTTATGATCATCCCAAAAGGGCGAGAACATAGTTTCCTGACATTATTGCCATTCCTAAAAATACCAAATAGAAGTTTATTTTAGAAGTCTTGCATGTGGGTTCCTATTTTAATAAAAAAAAACAAAATGCAAGCACAATATTTAGCACGCTATTGATCAAGGCAACCTGAAAGATGATTCAATAGTAGTCTTTATTTGAGTCTTCTTTTTCAGCGTCCTACAAACCACTGTTAGGTTGTAATCAAAGATACACATCAAAAATAACAAAGCCAAAGATTGGCCAGTGTTAGAAAAATTAGAAAATAAAAAATCTGATTGCATATTCAGAAAGTAGATGAAAAATCACGCACTTTAAAAAAAAATTGCACTAAAAAATGTTACCGTATGAGCCCGCACGAGGCTTTGAAAGCTGCAAAATAGAGGATTAGATAGGTACAATGATCAAAACCTATGATTTCTAATAAATCTATGACTCAAATCTAGAAATCTTCAGACAATTCTACCAAAAAAAAAAATTGCACTCAATTTGGACCTAAAATGAGCAAGATATGATTGTTTGAAGTTAGACTGCAATTTCAAAAACTCTAATGGTGAAGGCAAAGACTTTTCAAACCCTGTTGACGTCAGCACATTGCGGCATTGAAATTAACAGGCTGGGGGCTGTCACAGAAGGCCTAGATTTTGACGGTCATATGACCGTCAAATTTAACATAGTAAAAAAAAATTGATTTTTAATTTTTTGATATTTGATATTTGAATTTTTTTTTCAAAAATCTGTCTTAGGCTGCATGCAAAAAAATCCAAAATCTGCCTCGATTTCCATGCAATGGGTTGTACAACCTCCTTGGGCAAAATGTTTTTGCCACAAATTCAACTTTTGACAAGTATAGGTATGTTTATAGTCGTTTTCAACCGAAATAATGTTTCATACGCAATGGTGCAGTCAGATTTGGCTCAAAAGGAGAGCTTTAAAAACACTGAGAGAATAATAGATAGAAGATAGAAGGAATTTTCAAATGTGATGGTAGAAATAGATGTTCTACCCCACGATGGGTGCCAAAAATGTGTGCTAAAAATGTGTCACGCTTTTATGAGTCATTATATTCAAAATTTCTCAAGAATGAGGTCTCGAATGATGACTCATAGCTCTCTATTCAGGGAGTGCAAGGGTTTGTAATGGAGGCCCTCAAATTGACCTAGTTTGTGCCCCTACAAGTACACCATAAAATGAGAGATTCTATATGATAATGCATGATTTTGTCTATATGATAATGAAATTAATCTATATGATAACAATACATGATTATTCTATGAAAG
>MU223242.1:4835738-4846282 GCA_018584345.1 Thuja plicata | reverse complement strand
CTATCCATCAAATGTTTTTATACTATCCTTATTTGGCAAATTTGGCGGGAGGTATTAGGTCAAGATATACAAATTTGGCGAAGCCCGCATAATTTGAACACGTCTTTTGTTATTTGCGAGGCGATTATGGGTCGCCCAAGATGAAGTATGAATAATAAAGTTGGCGAATTGGGATCGATTTGAGACACACATCCGCAAAATGCCAGGCGAATTTGGGGCCGCCTAGAAATTATAGGCGAATTTTTAAATTTTATGGGGACCAAAAATTAGATTCCATTGGCGATAATTTGTAAGAAAAGTATGAAATTAAATATCGCGCGGGGTGATGGGCCCGGGAATTGGACTGAATATTAATAATGGCCAGGCGATACGGTGAAATGAATATATGTAAAACAATCGCCAATTCCCCGCTCGCCGACATGCGACATTCGCCATTTGGCGAATAATCGCCACTAAAGTTATCGCTACTTTCTTGATCAACCACATACATATCTCTATGATGACCCTCATTTTTAGACCTATGTCTCCTCATCATTTTGAGCTCAAATAATCTTTGTAGGTCCACTGCCTCTTGAAATGCCTAATGCAAATTTTGTGGATCCACATTCGACAACAGACAACTCATCTTATCATAAAATACATTAAATTAGATGAACAAGGCTAGTTCATCACTAGGTCTCATCCTTTTGTTAATCTTCTTCAATGCCATCACAAATCTGTGGTTGAATGTTGGAAATAGCTCTTCTTTATCAATATGAATGTCCATAAAACTAATGACAATCAGATTTTCAGAAATTTTCTCACCATATTGCTCAATAAAATCAAACTTGAGCTCCTCCCATGAGCTAATAGAATCTAGAAACAAGTTAGAGAACCAATATCTAACATCCCCTTTTAAGGATTGTACAAATAACTTTATAATTGCATCTTCAAACTCAACCTTAAAATCTTCCATTAGATCATTGAAACTTTGAAGATGCCTATGTTGGCAAGTGATCAACTTTGGTAAATATGATTCACTTTTTGGTTTTCATTTATGACAACACATATATGTTTAAGTTTGATTACTTTGAAGATAAGTTTTGATGTTTCAAAATCAACTAAGTAGAGTAGCAGAAATACATAAGTACTGTTGATGTTGAAGACAAAGATCGATGAATTAGGAAAAATGAGCTTAGAGGAAGATAGTATGGAGTATGTTTGACCTCCACCTAAGATCGATTTGGATTTGGTTAAGTGTACGATGATTTAGAAGGATTTGAAGATAGACAAACTACAGAAGAACAACGATACATAGCAATTAGACAACAATGAAGATTGAGGGAGTATGACTTGAACTCCAGGAAATTGAAGTTGTATTTTGGTTGTTGATAGCCTACACATTGACTATGAAAGAGTGCTGAATGTGCATTAAATTTTTACTATATTAAATGTATTTTTTATTGAAGGTCGACTTAGTATTATTTGTAATATTCATACTAAGAGCCGACTTTGTAAAGTTGAGAGATATATATGTAAGATCTTTTTGGTAAAGATTGAATGTAGTTTTTGAAATAGTTATCTGGGAGAGCAGATATGCAAATGGAAGAGCAGAGAAAGACATAGATGATTGAAGAACTATAAAGGAACTATCAAAGCATTAGTGATGCTTGTTTTGTTCATGACTAAGAACTCTTTTTGTAACTAAATTGTATTGTAAGAGCTGTAAGCTCAGAGGCCCGTAACAGGGTGTTGTGAACCTTTAACAAGGTTGTTATTCCTCTAACAAGGAAATGTACTATGTAATACTCAGCTCCTAATAGGGCTAGGTCTCCTTACATGGACACTATACTTTAGTGCATACTTGTGGGTATCATCCCCACTGGGGTTTTCCCTTGGCCAGGGTTTCCTCATAAACAAATATGGTGTTATGAGTACTGTGTCATTTACTTATGTTCTTTACTTTACTGCAAATGTATGATTAATGGTTAAGTGGTTGAAGAATTTATTTAAAGTGCTATTATACTGATTCACCCCCCCTCTCAATATAATCCAATCCTAACAGCCTATATGCTAATTCAAACTTTAAGCCACTAAAATTTGGTAATTTATCTCTAATCTTAGGTAGTATAACATTTGGTAAGCCATAGATATGACTAGAATTTGTCTCTATACCTTTCTGCAGTGAAACTAATTTGAGTACATGGTTGGGACTAATTATACATCATGGGTACATTTGGGACCATGTTGGGATACACGTATTGAAACATTTTGATGTGCCTTTATACTTCTTTTACAACTAGAAATCTTAAAACTTCATGAAACTCAATACATAACAATGATAATAACCAGGATCTCTTTTCATGAAATACCAAGTCATGCAACATAAAAAACACCTCCTAAAACATGTTAGCATAGAAGTTTACCACTGAAATGCGTACACAACACTTTGTTACCTTTTCCTTAATTTAGTTCCTTCTTTCACTTAATAAGGAACATTGCTTGTTAATAGAAAAATGATGAATACCTGAAGCAACTTACAACATACATTCACTTTGTTTCATACGATACTTTTGTAGATCTGAAAACTCTTTATTTTTCTTATTATGTTCTTTCAAGATAGAGTCACCACCTCTCTGGTAGAGGAAAAACTTTGAACAACTAAAAACCATTCGACAACTTTGATTCATTTTGGATTTTCTCCACACAACAAAGTCACACAACACTCCATATATGCTGTAACAAAATTTATTTTACGCTGAAAACTCTCAGATCTGAAATAATTTTTTAGATATATCCTCCAAAACTCCGCTGACTATTTCTTAATGGATAAGCTCATGGGTTCCCACTGGAAATGCCAATTTTTTGCGATCTAAATAGGTCAACCTGAATGGATTATGATTTGACAAGCAATCCTATAAATTCTACTACAGACTTGGACAAAATTTTATCTCTATCCCCAATGGACTTGGAAAAATATGTTTGACAAACAAACTTCAAATATCAATGTTCCTGACAGTGATGATGAATATTTGAAAATTTTCATCATGAACCTGAGCTCTCTCTTCTTCTTCTTCTACAACTTTAGTGACTCTTCTATACTCAACATAACTAGTCTTATTCTTCCATGCCAATGAACTCAATTGAGAGATAATATCTTCTTGTTTATTCTCAGGCCAATTCAAATTAGGCTATAGTATAGGGGCAAGATCATTACTGGGAAGAACCATCTTGTATCATAGTATTTGGAAAATATGATAGGAGAGAGAAATAATCACAAAAATTTTAACTAGGAAACCCTAAAATATTCTCGTCAAACATTAATGTCAATTGCTCAATAGAGTTGTCATTTTGTTAGTGATTTTTCTTGCTTCCTTTGATCCTAGGTGAAATTCGCAAGACATGGACTATAGGATTGAAAAATTAGACAATTCATCCAATCTTATTCACTGATTGAAGACAAGAAAGAACAACATCGACAAGGCATATAACCTTCTTCACATTGAGCTCCACTAACTCAGGAGGGTATTCCTATTTATAGGTTTGAAACATATCATAAACTCACTTTAAAAAACAAATGTAGATCCCTTAACAATGAATGGTTCTCAGACTTACAATAATGGTTGTATATCTTTCACCAACTTAAAGAAAAATCTTATTTAGCTTCACTCCGGCTGAGAACAAAACTACACTACTACTCTTACAACATAAAGTAAATTGATTTTGAATTTGATTGGTATTTGAGAAAAACTTAAGAAACTTTATTAGATCAGTGCCTAATCCATAGTGCACAAAGTTAAGCTTTGGATCATAAGTATGTTCATATAACCAAAAAAAAAGACTCTAATTAGTTACATTTCAATATTCATGCCTGATGCAAGGAGGTGCAAGGAGACAGGGCCTAGGGCACACCTAACTACCAAACCACCTTGCAGAACCTATGTGGAAGCCAAACAACACAGTGAGAGAAGAAAATACAAAGATCTTTTTATATTAACTTGATCAAAATCATTACATGCCAGGCTGTAAGGCCTTCCCAATTTTGGCTATATATTCAATGAATTATAATAAGATCTTCATACAATAGAGATCACAGACCTTCGATCTCAATATCTAAACATTTTCCTTCTTGCTATAAGATCACTACCTAAACTAAGAACATACAACCAAATATATACAAGAGTCCAACACAAGAGGTCGGTGCTCAAATCCATAAGGGAGACCCAGATTTATGTCCACACAGATCCCAATGAGAGATCCCAACTCAATTCAGCAATGAAAATTAATTGAAGAAGTCGGCCACCAGATCTAACTCCATAATAATCATCTCGGGCAAAGCATGACTAAGCAACAGAGGGACTCGGGCAAAGAACACCCTGAGCGACAAGAAATAGAACTCGAGCGTCAGAAGAGAAACCCAAGCAATAGGAAAATAATAAGCATGCCCGCGCAACAAAACTTGAGCATCAAAACTAAGCATTACCGAGTGATAGAAACAAGCATTCCCGAGCAACAAAACCCGAGTAGTAAACAAGATTTACTGAGCGACAGAGCCTAAGTAACAAAGTATTTCCTGAGAAAATTGTAAACAAAAAACAAAATTATTTTTGGTTGAGCAGGATTACCAATGCCCCAAGATGCTCCTGCATCAATGCCTTACAAAAACAAATCCATTTGGAAAAAACTAAAAAATCATGCTTGCATATCCTTCTCATTTACTCAATCTCACAACAATATGTATACAATGTTTAAGCCCTTCCTTAAAGGAAACTCATACACAAATTACACATTTGCAGAAGAATGTGCAATGATAAATTTAAAATATCATTAATATTCCAACTTAGTATGAAAATTAAGTACATAATCTGGAGATAATTATGTAATTTCCTTCATTATTTCATGCAAACTGAGTAAAACTAAAACATGAACACATAGAACCTTTGAAAACTAAACTCCACACTATGCTACACACTTTTCTATGTTTACATCTCCTTAGAATGAAAAAATCAGAACCTTTGGACATGACCTCGGTATTCCTTTTATAACTACAAGGAGTGAAACAAGCTACATGTCATTTAAAAATATTCCATTTCTAACCACCGTTAGTCTGTTACAAAATATTATCCCAACAAAGTTTGTTGCTATTGGTTTTGTCTTGAAAATAAACTGCTTGTCCAGTATACAAGGGAGCATTGGTGCTAAGGTGCTGAGTGTTTCCAAAGATCCAACTAGGCTTGCGATCCATGCCATTATCGTCTATGGATGGTTATTTATGTAGAGAAGGTCAGGATGTAAGATTCTCACCATTTCCCTTCATAGGGGAGAACTTTGAGACTTTTTCTCAAAGGGTAATAGATGAATCCAAACCAAATCTTCTATGCCAATGCCCACGCCCCAATCTCCATCCCCCTCATAAAAAATAATAAGAGCAATAGACAAAGAGATTGGAATTATTTGCAAGCCAAAAGAAAGCCCTGTAGCTGCACTCGAGGATTTAAATATCCCTTTGACTAAAAAGGAAATTTTAATATCCCTCTAACTACAAGATGAAATATTAGTCTACCTATTTTCATGATCTTTTTACATTTACTGCAACATATCTATCCTCAACCACTTCATCTTACACCAAAAAACAATCACATTCATCGCAAACTTCACCCTTAGCCTTCTAAAATAGAGAATTTTTTTTTGTTTAAAGCAAATACTCACCTCTAGAGGACATATTTATATCCTCACAACTCTGAGATACAACCCATACTTCTCAAATTTATAAATGGTGACAACTATTTATCAAACTTGCATAATTTTCATCACATATTCGAGCTAACAAGACATACCTATATAAAAATAGATTAGGGTCAAATCTTCCCTTTCTGAAAACTTTGATATTTTGTACTTAATTAAGTAGTTGTGAGTTCTCTTGCACTGGATTTTCTTGGTAGCGAAAAATTTATTGGGATAATAAAATTTTATTTGACAGTGATGCTAATGATTTCCTGGCTTGTATCGATTATTTGAATTGTGCAAATTTTTAAATCAGACATCACACCAACTCTCTAATCCAATCAGTTTCCCTTTTCCCTCTTACTGCAACATCAAAATATCTCGACCATTTTCACCTCACACCCCCTTGCCTGCATGGCACCACACGACAACTAATCATTTGATAAAATCCATTTTGTGAACCACATAGGACTTTCACAGTTGAAAATAAGAAACCCTTCATCTGTTAGTTGGTAAGACACCTATCAACAAACCACAAATCCACGAGCCATAGAAAATACTACCCATGATGAAAACAAAGGGAGGTATCTATTGACATAGCTATTTAAGAATGGGGTGGTGGGAGGGGTTTCTCCTGTCAAGAACAAACTGGTGTAGGTCATCTTGGAAAACCCATTGCAAATTAAGTTTTTGGAGTGTGTGCTACCAAACTAGGGAAGCAAAATTGTAGTGAATGAACAGGTGGGGAATTGTTTTAGTATCTTTCTTGCAAAGAAAGCATTAGTTCAAAAGATGGAACCCTCTCTTGATAAGGTTGTCAAGGGTTAATATTTTTTGATGCAGGGAAGCCCATGGAAAAAAGTTACTTTTCGAGATGAGTTGAGCATTCCACACTCTTTTCCAAAAATTACAGTCACCGTTGAATTTCAACAACAAAGTGTAAGATGACATGACCGAGTAAGCACCAAAGGGCTGCATAGTCCAAATAAATCTATCCTCCTCAGAAATAAAGGGATTCTAACCCACCTCAAGAGTAGTTGAAGATCAAAAACCTTGGGTAGGAGGTCAAGTCTATTGGCAAAATAGTGCAAAGAATTTTTCCATCCGCCCCTCGGGGTGAAGTAGTCAACAAAAGTGGCCCCTAAAGCAACCTTAGCTTGCTTCATGAGAGAAACAAAATCAATGTCCATGAGGGGATTTTTCCCCAACCATTTATCATCCTAGAATCTGATAGTGTTCTTATTGCCAATAAGCCATTTGAGGCCATCCTTTAGCAGTGATCTGTACTTGATAATGTTGTTCTAAAGTTTTGAACCCATAGGAAGGTTATTTGATCTAAGGACCTTGTGAAAGCACTCATGGTTAAGGTATTTAGCTTGCATTATTCTACACAAATCTACATTACCAACAACTAGGTTCCATCGACTAGTAAATTTTGGCCATATTTTCAACGTGAGTTGGTCAATTTTTTGATGCCAGTTGGTCGACCAAATGACCACTATTGTCGTCAAATTTTTTTGTCGATTAACCGACCCATAAAAGGTTGTGTCAAATTATCGATAGTAATAGAGTTCGAATGATCGACTTTATAATGCATTGAGACTGTGGACATTCCAGTCGGTACAGTCCATTGATTATTATTATCGTCGTTGAAATATCAACTTTAGTATGCGTTGAGACTGTGGCATTTTAGTTGAAATAGTTCATTGGTCATTGTCATCATCATCAAACCATCAACTTTAGTATGCATTGAGACTGTGACATTCCAGTCAAAATAGTTCATTGATCATTGTCATCGTCGTCGAACTATCAACTTTAGGATGCGTTGAGACTGTGGCATTTCGGTCAAAATAGTTCGTTGATCATTGTCATCATCATCGAAATAGAGACATCAGAATGTGTTGAGACTGTGGCATTCTGGTCGAATTTGTTTGTTGATCTAGTTTTGGGTCGTCAAAATAGGGATGTTGAAAAGCGTTGAGACTGTAGCATTTTGGTCGAAGCATTTCATTGATATATTTGATTGCCGTCGAAATAGCGACGATATCTTCATTTTTTTTAAAATAATATATATTAATCATCTATTAATATATATAATATATTTCCTTTTACTAATCTTTTTATTGAAAGTATAGTAGTTGAATTAGAATACGCTCTATAATGCTTACAAATCTAATTACTTAGCCCTATGAATTATCATTGTTCTTACTATCATTAAATTATAGTCTATAAATAACATTTTGCATCTACACATGTCAATATAATGAATATTTTGTAACACATGTTAGCACAAGGAAATTCTATATTTTTGAAATTTGATATGTATATATGGTATTTGCAATTCCATAAAGATATTAATACAACTAAACTTACACTTATTGTACAATAAAATTCAAAATGAATAACATAATGATGAATTTGAACAAATAAACTAGTCATAATACATGTTTGGAAGATATTGATATTGATTAATACTATTAATAATCCCTATTAGGAATAAGGTGTCTCAACCTTGTATTTTTCCTTACATTTGATATTATTTGTTTTATAATTAATTGTTTTCAAATAATGTATTTAAGTTTGATATCTGTTCTGTCATTTAGTTGAGTGGACATGTTGTGTTTTCACTCCACTTGGAAGATGACAAGGATTATCAAACTTGGTCTAGGTGGATCAAGGCATCCCTTTTTGTGGTAGAGGTTATTTTCCAAATGTCGGCACTTTGGACAATGTGTAAGGTAATCATGACTGAAACAGTTATGATGGATTCCTATGACGGTCATTAATATTTGTAAGAGATAATTGTGAAAGATTCGATGACGGGTGAAGACATGCAAGACATGTGGAAACTGATCATGTTGAGTATTGTACACTCTTCTACGATGCGTGGGGTTCCTATTTTTCTAGAGAATGGTAAAACCTAATATAGTTATCTTTAGAATTTTCCCTAAAAAGGGAAGCGCATGATATAAGTGTTTTAGGGTTGCAAATCACTGAGTGAGAAGTTAGTGTATTGTTGGAATGCTGGTATGCTGCGGATTTTTCTTCAAGTGTCGATTATCTCCTGAAAGAACTTGCATTGCAAGTGAATTGTAAACAATAATAGTTTTGATTAATACATTATGCAGGTTTTGGAGTGCTGGGGTTTTTTACCGAAAGGTTTTCCCCAGGGTAAATATTTGTGTCATTCTCATTTTTCTATGTATGCATGCTATATCAGCAACATCTAAGTTAATTGTATTATCATTTTGTAATTGATAAGGGTTAAATCTGAATTTGCACAATCCTCTTCTCAGGAGTTTAGCGTAGGGAACTATTTTTTGCACACTTAGTTTCCTTTCAATTCCAACAATAATGATTAATTACTAATTACTAGTGATTAATAGTTCTATCTTAATAGTGCTATCTTAATGATTAATAGCCAGAAAATTTGAATACTGAATTCATTAAATTATCATTAACATAATTACTAATAGATTTCAAGATACTAAAAATATCATAAGAACATATTCTTCATCAACAGATAATCAAACACAATTTTATAGCATCACCATTCCAAATTTAACAAGTTAATGATCTACATCTCAAACTATGTTACTAACCACATTTAAAACTAAAATTATCAATATATAGTATAATAATTTAATAAAATCATATGATAAAATCTATTAATATTTTAGTCTAATTTAATAAACCGATTAGTATAATTACTAGTTAAGGATTGCGCAAAAGAAAGAAGCCATCATAGTAAGGAAGTTGTATATGATTTCATGTTTGAGCTAATTAAACATGGGTTCAAAGTAATGATGGCATACTCTGATAACTTCTAGAATACTTATGTAGGTGAATTTAGAGCTCTCAAAGAGCATACTCGAATTGGGGACATAATTAATGAAAAAATTGATGGGATGAAGCTAAAAGATTCTATGTCCCTGTATGATTCCAAGAAAGTTAAAAAAATGCTCAAGAAGCATCAAGAAATTTAGGAAGAGCTTGTAGAGGACATGGAATACCTAGATAAGGATGACATAGGGGAAATCCAAGTCATTCTAAGTAGTGATGATGGATCACTAATTTCTTTGGAACAATGGAGAGACATATTGGAAAATGAGCTTCTTCAAGATTTGGATGATATCAATGATGAGAATCATGTACTGCATAATATGAAGGTCATCACAGATAAATTATATAGGAGAGAATACACTATGCTACACCTTGTCACTAACATGGATACCTTCAAAGAATAAGACTATATTGAGCACATATGAACTATTAATTTATTTCTTCTAAGGAGTTAAAGATGTGTTATTATTAAAAAAAATGTAATTAAGATGTGTATTTTCATCAAGGGACATCTAGTTTCAAGTAGGGTGGTTCTTCCTTATATAAGGAAGTGTTTTTTTAATTTTCAAAAGACATCATGAGAGATTAGAGTTTTTGGGACAAGCAAGAGATTTTTATGGCTTTTATATCTTCTATAATACTTTATTTTAGTAAATACAAAGTCCTTGTTACTATCATGAAAATAACATTAGTGCATGCTTTAAATTCTATTTTTTACATTTTGTATGGTTAAAGTAGCCATTGTTATCTCAAACATTTTATGTTCAACTTTGTGCTCTATTTTTATTGATTTATTCACCGGGGTGGATTAATTTAATCTATGTGTGGTTGTGTGCATAATTATTTTGAGGAAAGACATGTTCAATTGATCACATAAATGATAGAAAAGTGTTATGAATAATAAAGAACAGATAATTAAAAGATTCATATTAGGTGTGAATTTAAAATTTGTCTGGCAAAGTACTATATAAATAGGATAAGCACCACTTGACTCTATA
>MU223242.1:4813706-4832170 GCA_018584345.1 Thuja plicata | reverse complement strand
AGGAGGCAACAGGTCGCTTCAATCACATTTGCAGAGCAAACAATCCATGTTTGTCTTTGTAAATTCATTGATTGTGTAAGGACTATGTTGTGTTTGTGTTGAATTAAGAGGTCCACATTCAGCATAAGACAACGTGATCCACAATTCTCACCATTCTTGCTTTAAAGCATGCTTTAGTTTTATCCTGCAGACTTCTCCTTGACAACTGGAATAGAATAGCTTTAAAACTCTAGCTTATCTCTAGCTTTTAACTTGATGAAAACAATGTGATCAACCAGTTAACTCCATATTTAACTTTTGTGAGCTAAGTCTTTTGTCATTTCTGAACTTCAATTTTTATTGGTGTTTAATTCCTTGTTAGCTCAGTCTTGACTTCAATTATCCTCGGGCATCTCTTTCTATTGGGGTTGTCTGTCTATCAGGGTTGTTTTTCTGTTTGTGTTTGTTGTCACTTGGTGAATACTAAACTTTTATGCATTACTGATAGCATAAATTTTTTTTCTTTGGTTCTATGAAGTCTTTGACACTATGTATATAACCAATCAGATTATATTAAGTTGACATCAATGACAATACAATGCATTAACTGATATAATGTCTTGCATTAACTTTCTGTATCTCGGTGATCATCAACTTAACATCTTCAAATATTCAATCAGTTATAGTTCATCAATCTCTCCCTTTGGCATTGATGGCAACATACTACATTACTACCAATACAATATGAAATATATCAGTTGTAGCTCATCAATCTACCAAACTTATTGTTCTATAAATAATATAAATATCTGGCTCTCGCGAAGCTCTTCTAGCTTAGATTTGTTTCTTGCAGAGTACTTTCTTCATTCTTCATTCCCTTCTCTGGATATATGTAGAAAATTATAATTCCATCGCTCCCTTTGATGTAGAATTTCTTCTTTTGATGTTGTCTCTCCCTTTTATTGTTCCTTTCCTTGATCATCTCTTTTTCCTTTGACAATAATAGATATACTCTCTCCCTTAAGTCATCTCTCCCTTAAAATATTTCTCTCCCTTTGGATGATCATGAAAGATATTTCATATGGATATAATCTCTCAAGTCATCTCTCCCTTTGACAAAAATGCAAAAGTATATCCTTTCTCCTTTTTATAATATACTACTTGAATTTCCATATCTATCAACAGTACAATGACTTTGGTATTCAGTGTAGATAAGTACCTTGATGTGTACTGATGTATCTTTGAAATCCATCTCTTTGATTGCATCAACATGAATGATCTTTTGATTATGTGTAGGCTGATGCAGCCTCTTAGTCAGCTTAGTGACCAATAGACAAGGGTCAGACCCATAGTCTCTTTCTCAAGTACTCAAATGTATCTTTAGGCAATGAATTTGTGAATATGTCTGCTAATTGTTCCTTAGATTGAACATATTCTAGTATCACCTCTTTCTCTTGCACTTTTTCCCTTAAGTAATGATACTTGATAGAAATATGCTTAGTTTTAGCATGCATGATAGGATTCTTATAAATGTTTATTGCAATGGTTATATTATCACAATAGATAATCACTGGTTCAAGAATTTTCATATTCATACCTTCTAGTAATTGTTTGGTCCATGCAATGTTAGAGAAATTTGCAGAAGAAACCACATATTCTACTTCTACAGTAGATTGTGAGATGCGTCCTTGTTTCTTACTTATCCATGTGACAAGTCTCTCACCCATGAAGAATGCTCCTTTTGTTGTGCTTTTTTTGTCATCTAAGTTTCCAGCCTAATCAACTTTTGTATATACTTGAAGCTAAAATTAGCCTTCTCTTTTATACCATAAGCCATAGTCCTTGGTATTCTTTAGATATCTCATAATTCTTTTGACAGTAGTCATGTGTGATTCCTTGGGATTAGCAAAGAATCTAGAAACTATTCTAATTGCATGTGTTATATCTAGTCTGGTATGAACAACATACATTAGTTTTCCAATCATAGATCTATATAGGGTCTGATATACCTTGGTTGACTTGTCTTCCTTTGTCAGCTTACATCCAGTTTCCATAGGTGTTCCAACTGGCTTGGAATCTTCCATCTTGAATATCATCAGCACTTCCTTGATGTATTTGGATTGTGTGATATATATCCCCGCATCCTGTTGAAAAATCTATAAACCAAGAAAGAATTTGATCTCCTCAAACATTGACATCTCAAACTCTCTTCTCATTTCATTAGAAAATTATTTACATAACATATCATTACCCCCAAATATGATATCATCAACAAATATTTTAGTAATCAAAATGTTATCACCAGTATCTTCTTTTAAATACATATTGCTATTTTCACTTGTTCTTACAAATCCAATACTTATGAAATAGGAGTGAATTATTTCATACCAGGCTCTTAGTGCTTTTTTTAATCCATAAAAGGCTTTGAGTGGTCTACAAACCATGTTTCTCTTGTTAGGATAAGCAAACCCTTCTGGTTGTTCAATGTAAACCTCTTCTTCTAGTATTCCATTTAGGAATGCAGATTTGGAATCCATTTGGTATACCTTGAATCCTTTGAATGTAGCATAAAAAATTAAAATTCTTACTCCTTCTAGTCTATCAATGGGTGCAAAGGTTTCTCCATAGTCAATACATTCTTCCTGTGGATACCCCTTGCATACTAATCTTGCTTTGTTTCTTGTACTTCTCCATTCTCATTCATCTTGTTTCTAAATATCCATTTGGTACCAATGACATTCTTGTCATCTAGTCTAGGTACTAATGTCCATGTTCTATTCTTCTCAATTTGTTCTATTTCCTCATTCATAACACTGACCCATTCTTCATTTTCAAGTGTAGTATTAACAAATTTAGGTTCAAAATCACAAATTAAACATCTAGTGTTCAGTGACTTACTTCTTGTTCTCATTCCAACCTTTTTGTCTCCTATGATCTAGTTGTGGATGGTGTCTTCTGACATACTTGGAAAGTATCAATTCAAATCTTTGTTCATCATTATGATCATCATTTTGACCTTCATTCTGTTCTCCATCACTCGGAACATCATTTTGAGCAATTTCTTGATTTTTGGTATTTGCAGCCTGATGCTCAGGTGCATTGTTTTGTTACTCAGGAGCGATACACTATTTATGGGGAAGAGTGTCAGGTTATTCACTGTAGACAAACCTGTTGTATTCTTCTGGTTCTTTTCTTCTTTCCTCATCATCTTTCTCAACAAATTCATCTATTTTGACATTTGCACTCTCAATGATTTTGTTAGAGGACTTGTTAAGACATTTATAAGCCTTTCTTTTGGTGGAATACCCTAGAAAGATTCCTTCTTCACTTTTGGAGTCAATCTTTCCATTTCTATCATCTTTAAAAATATAACATTGACTTCCAAAAATTTTGAAGTAACTTACATTGGGTGTGTATCCATACCATAGCTCATAAGGTGTATTTTTGGTGTCTTTCTTCAATTGAATTCTGTTTAATGTGTAGACAACAATACTGACAACTTCCCTCTAGAATGTTTGTGTGATGCCTTTTTCTATCATCAGTGTTCTTGCACAATCAACAATGGATCTATTCCTTCTTTCAACAATCCCATTTTGTTGTGGTGTTCTTGGTGCAGAAACCTATCTTTTAATTCCATGCTCATTACAAAATTTAGTGAATTCATTAGAAACAAATTCTCCTCCTCTATTTGATTTTAAGTATTTCAATTCCTTACCACTTTGTTTTTCTACAATAGCTTTATACCATTTAAACATTGTGAATGCTTCTGATTTTTCTTTTAAGAACATAACTGTCATCATTCTAGAATAATCATCTATAGATAGAATGAAGTATCTATCACCATAGTAGCTCTTAGTTCTCATTAGTCCACATAGATCAGTATGGACTAATTCTAGAATAACATTAGATGTATGGGTTATGCTCTTGAAACTAGACTTTTCCATTTTACCTTTTTGACAATTCTTACACATGATATGGTCGGGTTTTGACATGCTTGGTAAGCCTCTTACTTTCCTTTTATTTCTTATCTTAATCATGTTGTCAAAATTCACATGACATAGCCTTTTATGCCACAATCATATGTCTTTTTTTCTAGACATTAAACAAGTGGTGTTAATATCATCAAGATAGAATAGGTTACCTTTTGTCTGTTCACCAATTCTAATAAACCTTCCTGATTCATTAAATATCTTTGCATTTTTTTTCTCAAATGCAACTTGGTGACCTATGTTATTCAGCTGTGAAACACTCAATAGATTATAGTTAAGTGCTTTCACCCAGTATGCATTTTCACATATGATCAAATTATTTAACAGTATGGTTCCTTTACCTTCAACCAGACAAGATGAGTCATTACCCATTCTTATTGATCCACCATTATAATACTCAAAAGTTTCAAACTTTTCTTGATCTCCAGTCATGTGGTGAGTGCAGCCGCTATCTATAATCCAGACATCATTCTTACTAACCTTAGATATGAGTGCAGTCTCAACATACCTTTACTCTTCATTAGAATCATCCTTCATGGAAACAAATACCATCTCAATATCTTCATCAGATTTGGTGTCAGTATCTCTAGCTCTGTTCTGAGCTAGGTAACAAGCTTTCTTCCCTTTGTCCTTGTAGTCTCAGGTATCTCTTCTATCAGATTGTTGGTTGCTTCGATAATCTCTGTTATCACCTCTGTCAAAATTCTTTTAATATGATCTGTCATTGTTTTTATCTTCTTTTCTTTTGTTAAGACATCTAGCAGCAAAGTGTCCAATCTCTTTACAATTAAAACATACCAATGGTAATTTACCTTTGTATCTACCTTTGCCTCTCTGAAATCTTCTAGCCATTAGTGCTTCAATCTCATCAAGTTCTTGGTCATCACTATCACTTTCACTATCATTTCTCATAGTGTGTTTATGACTTGATTTACTTATTTTCAAAGAAGATTTGAATGCAGACTCAATAGATGGTAAGACACTGTTGTCAAAGTTATTCATCTCAAATGAAATAAGTCTACCAACCAAACTATCTAGAGTGAAATTGTTGTTTTCTACTGCTCTCATTTCTTGTATAGTAGATACTCGAATAGCATAAACATGCAGTAAGGTTCTTAGGATTTTACTTACTACTATATCTTCTTCAAGTACACCTTCAACTCCTTAGATAGCATTGACTACCTCTTTGATTCTGTAGTTGCACTGAGTGATATTTTCTCCTTCTTTCATTCTTAGGTCATAAAATTTACCTCTTAGGCTTTCTACCTTAGCTCTTAGTATATTTGTATCTCCTCCATGTACTAGCTTCAATTTTTCCCACATTTTCTTTGCAATGGTGCATGTTTTGACATCTTCAAATTCAACATCGGAGAGTGAGGAAGCAAGTTCTATCATCATAGAATTTTTCTTATGCTTTTCTCTTAATTGATCAAGTGTGTGAGTTCCTATTGGCAACACATATTTAGTATCCAAGTATTGAGTAGCATCATTTCTAATACCTGATAGGTGGAGTCTTATCCTACTTTTCCATGATGCAAAGTTGTCCTTGTTCAACTTAGGCACATCCCTTTTTCTCATCTAGTGATATTTTTCTTAGGTCTTGAAACCTTCCTTCTAAGCACACAAGCTCTGATACCAATTGTTAGAATAACTGAGGGGAGGGGGGGGGGGGGGGGGGGTTGAATCATTGGCCTAAAAAATAATCCAATAAATCAACCCAAAAACTTAGTAACACAATTATAAGCCTCTAGTTATCTTCATTCCTACAAGATGTATGCCTTGAAATAATCTTATCAAATAACTACTGCTCAGAGTTCACTATTAAACCTTATTCTTAAGCTTTACTGAATAGCAGTCTAGCCTTTACTGAAATATAGTAAATAACTTAGTGTTTACCGATCACTCCTATTTTAGTAATGTGTAAAGAAAAACATCAAAGTAATGAATCATAAACATATTTGACACATGGATTTTTAACATGGACACCCTGTTAAGGGAAAAACCACTTGGGCCCGGTAACCCAAAATTTTCACTCTTCTGAAGTGAGCTCAGTGAAGAGCCAACGTCCCTGTTAAAGGTTGCAAACACACTGTTAAGTGCAACCTTGTTAGAGGATTTATCACTAACAGTTTATCACTTGATATCTGGCATTCACTATGCTATCTTCATGATAAACCTTTCGATACTCCTTGGGATGTATCTCAATATATAAAGGATGGTGAGATCCTACTTGGTTAGGAGACTTTTGGAATCAATGATTAAACTGAAACAATATAAGATCTGTTCATAAATACAACTTAGAATTGTAGATGTTCAGATCTATTGTAAGATCATAATACCTTTTTGATCAATGTTTCTTTTCAATACCTTTGCTCCACTTCTTTCTACTCAGTGATGCTGTTCTTCTTTGTTGCTTGGTGTCCACATAAATCTTTAGCTATGTTCTTTATCTTGTTTGATTAGGACTGTATGGAGACTTCTTTCTTCACCAGTGTTCTCTTCAACATCTTCTTCTTTATTCACCCACCAATTCATAATGAATTAGATTGTCTCTCTTATAGATATAATTTCCTCATTTCTAAGTCCTTGACTTTCTTGTTCTTGGTGTGATCCACAATTCTCTCCATTCTTGCTTTAAAACATGCTTTAATTTTATCCCACAAATTTCTCCTTGACAACTAGAATAAAATAGCTTTAAAACTCTAGCTTATCTCTGGTTTTTAACTTGTCGATGAAAAAAATTTGATTAACCAGTTAACTCCATATTTAACTCTTTCCAGCTAAATCTTTTTTCATTTCTAAACTTTAGTTCTTATCGGTGTTGAACTCCTTGTTAGCTCGGTCTTGACTTCAGTTGTCCTTGGGCATCTCTGTCCGTCGGGGTTTTCTATCTATCAGGAAACATCGTGACTTTTATTTCCACTTGGGTATCACTATGGTTCTTCTCATCGGTAATGCTTGCTCAGGTTTCTTGCTTGGGTATCACTGTGACTCTTCTCTCAGGTTTCTCTAACCGTCGGTGTGCACTGTCCATCGATGTTTTTTGTCACTTGGTGAATACTGAACTTTTATGCATTACTGATAGCATAACCTTTATTTCTTTGGTTCTATGAAGTATTTAACACTATGTATATAACCAATCAGATTATATCAAGTTGACATCAATGACAATACAATACATTAACTAATTTAATGTCTTGCATTAACTTTCTGCGTCTCGGTGATCATCAGCTTAACATCTTCAAACATTCAATCAGTTATAGTTGATCACATCAAAGGAATAATATATTTCCAAGAGGCCCTATGAATGTAGATAGATAAAGGTAGTTGAACTTCATAGGAATATAGGGTTAACCTCATGACATAACCAATGAAAAAAGGAATTATATCCCTAAGTTCACTAAAAATAATTATGTGACATGGGAAAGTCATGTTAAGGTATTTGAGAATGTGATGGAAAATTTTGATGGTGAACATGAGGATATATTTATAAAACTATTTATGCAATCCCTCATAGAGGGTGCAAGGGATTGGTATAAAAAAATTCCAAATGTCTCAATCAGCTATTGGGATGAATTTAAAAGAATGTTCCTTGAACAATATGGAGATCACACAAATCCAAAATTTACTCTACATGAACACACGAACATTAAAAAAGGATCAAATAAATAAATGGCTAGCTTTAATATGAAATTCACAAAATTTATTAACAATATTCCTCTACACCTGAATCCTATAGATGTAATGTGCTTGATATTCTTCATTAATTCTTTTGACACTAAGATAAGGTATGAATTAAGGGACAAAAATCCTCCTACTTTGAAAGAAGCATTTAAAGATGCCCAAATTATTAAAAACAATAGGCGTTCTTCTAGTAAGGTTGGGAGAAGAGACGATGTCAAGTTATTTCATAACTCCAAAACACAAAACAATTAACCTAAGGATGAAAATAATCTTGACAAAGTCATGAATTCTCTAAAAGACCTGTCACATAAAATTGGAAAAAATGATAGACCTATATTTCATAGAAATGATATGCCAAGGATACTTGACATGTCTTACAACACAAACTCACTTAATAACTCTTAATTAACCCAATCTTAACTTCAATGGAGAAAACCATAATACATTAAAAAATGTCTTATTAACTTAAATAACCCTTCCATAGAAAAATCCAAATTTATTGTCTAAGAATAGTGATACTATTTTGGCAAGTTATTATTCACTCTGCATTGATTATCTCATTGAAGCACATGAAGGAACATAAAAAAGCAGGGTCTGAGAATTTGTGACATGTTAATCTACATATTTCCTTCTAGACTAAACTAATATAGATTTTAAACTATGACTATCAAGGAAATTATTGTTTAGATAAATATGCAAGAAATATGGCAAACCATTGCAAACACTATTGCCTACTTCTAAAAAATAAAGGTTTCATAGTGCATGATATAATAACTACAAATCTTTTGGAAAGTAACAATGTAGAAGATTTCAATTTATATCTGTACAAAAGATGTACAAATTTACAAAAATCTTCTAAACAATTTTTTTTATTCATCACTTGGACAACTCAGCTCGTCAACCAAATTTGCTAGTTTTGGAACATCCAAAGGGAAATGTGGGAGTTTCGCCAATGGTATTTGCAAGATGAATATATCAGGTTATATTCAATGCTCTTTCCACCCACTCTCTTCAAACAAAAGTTTCTTGAATTCATGAATGCAGATCATATATGAAAATATAGTGGGCCTAGCTAGTAGAATTATCATAAAATATCATTATATCAGTGACATGATGAATAGTGAGCCTTTGATAGTCCTCTAAACATGAAAACCATAAAAAGGAATTCTAAAATGCATGAAGAATAGCCACAAGGGTACCATGGTTGCATCCTACAACATTGAAGAGGGAATTTTTGGTTTACCAAGCATTCAAAAGATGCCCAATGATAGAAGATAGTCATGATCCAGAAGAACCAAAGAGAATTGAGAAGGCCATTTAGACCCTTCAATCAACATGGTCATCAAGGGTGGTGAAATATGAAGTATTTCAATTGAACATGAAAACAAAGAATAAAGAAAACTTACTCTTGAGAAAAACATTAAAGAGCTTAAAGAGCACAAATATCAAATATGGCAGTCAAAAGATCAAAACATAGAAAAGGGATAGTTATGAGGGTTTGAAGAAATACATAAAAGATACAAATGAATGCCAACTCTAACAATTTGATAATGATATATATGAAGGTACAAAGAAGAGAATTTATGGCCAGTAAAATAACACAAAACCCTCGAAGAACATGTATCATTGTTTTTGAGGAAGCAAATTAGTCAAGGAGAAAAAAAGCCATAGTCTGAAGATGTAAACTCTCTTGCCTTATCTTTTCTTTAGGTTGTAACTTCTAAGTTTCAAAAAACATATTGATTGAAATAATTGTTAAATTTTCAAAAAATTAATAGAGGTAGGAATTAAAGTATGCCACACCAAACTAGTTGGATTTGGTATTTGACCCCATTTCAACAGTTTATCAACATCTCATAGTAATTTAACTAGGGCTCCAATTTGGAATCCCAACTAATAAAATATATTACCAGTTAAGCTCACCCATTTAAGTTTCTTGTTTATAATTTGGATCCATATAAACATGTCAAACTTTGAGCAATTTAGAATATTGTACACCAGATGTTAAACATAAAACAGCTAGAAAAAGTAAAATGAAAGCAATAAACATAGATTACTGCACCTCTGAATTGGAGACCCTGCTAATTCCCATTAGTTCCTTCTTGACCATCACTCTACAATGCCATGAATGTGAACATTAGATCAAATTAGCATGCATACAAATACAAGTAAACTAATCAAACAATAGGATTTACGAGTACAATTGAAAATTACCTTTCGATCAATTTTCTTTCTCTTGTTCAACAATATTATTCTATTCCTTCTTTCCTCCTCCTTATCAGCACTATTATAAGATTGCATTTCAGATTCAACCTCCTTTTTTTCTTTGTTAGGGAGTTCCTCATAAATTTTGACACTGTGTATTCCGCATTTACGTTCAATTACACACTTTCTTTGCATATCACACCACAACTTCATGTAGTAGTCAACATCACTCTCCCTCTTTTGATAGACTTGAAGCTTTAGATGCTCCAAAGACAGGAAGAGATAGACAATGTTCATTTGTATTTCTCTCTTCCTATCTTTGGGGCATCTGATGCTTCAAGTGAATTTAGGGTGCAATTTTCACTCTTTTGATGGTCGATCTTGTATAGAATCAACTAATGCAAAAAATCCACTAGGGGTGGCAAGATCAAGGAATAACTCAAAAGTACAAGACCTAAGGGCTAGACCTAATGCCTCGGGGGCTCATCATAGATGGCCTTGCCTACGTAACTCATAGAGACATCGTAGTTCAGGTTTAACTTTAAAACCAGTCTTTTAAATTATGGTAGAAGTGGTTACACAACCCCTTTCTAGGGTAGAGTCCCTATAAATTGTCTCCATTGGCTTCCACCAACTTAGGTGAACAAGGATGAGATCCTAATTAGATTATACCTACAAATAAGTTATACGTAGACCTCCTCATAAGGTTACCTACCCAACGGTTCGTAACTACGATGGAGAGCCAATTCTCGTAAGATATTAAGGTAATATCCATGATCCCAAAGCTACAAGATTTATAATTGTATGAGAGGAGATACATATTACCTAATTCAATGACCACTTATCTTAAAACTTGCATGACATAATTATATTTGATACTTGCATGTTGCTTCAGATTTGCACAACGCTGAATGCAAAGGAAATCACCCATGATAAGGTTTTTTCAGCTGTAGAAGGAATATATAAAGATCTGATTTAATTTATAAAAGCTACCTATTCTTGTTAATAGCAATAGTCAAATCTAGAATAGATTTAATTTGTCAAACACCCAAACATCTAGAAAAGAAAGCTTCATTTTTATTAACACTGGTTATTCACTCTCTAACTCTACCTATACTACCTTCTAAATCGTAATAATCCAAATCTTATTCAATCAACCAAATCAAATAAATATTGACACATTACTTAAATGATGTATTAAGTGGATAGATATAGATAACATATACATACCAAATATTTAGGAGGTTTAACATAGACGGTGATTGAGAAAATTCCACTTTTCCATATAAGTATTTCCAGCAAAAGAATAGTTTGCATGAATAAAATCAATGAATTACTTGTCAAGAAATCTATTACCTATTACTAAAGAATACATATATTGACCTTCATCAAAATATATGTCAAAAAACATAAAATAGCTGAAGAAAGTAAAATGAAAGCAATAAACATAGATTACTGCACCTTTGAATTGGAGACCCTGCTAATCCCCATCAGTTCCTTCTTGACCATCACTCTACAATGCCATGAATGTGAACATTAGACCAAATTCACATGCATACAAACACAAATAAACTAATCAAACAATAGGATTTAAGAGTAAAATTTCCAATTACCATTCGATCAATTTTCTTTCTCTTGTTCAACAATATTGTTCTATTTCAGCTTCAACCTCTTTCTTTTCTTTGTTAGGGAGTTCCTCATAATTTTTTACACCATGTATTCTGCATTTAAATTCAATTACACACTTTCTTTGCATATCATACCGCAAGTTCAGTTGGTAGTCAACATCACTCTCCCTCTTTTGATTATACTTTATTATTCTTCTGAAGAAAGAGATTTACGTTTAGATTGTCCTGTAGTATTTGGACCACGCTTTTGTGGTGGAATAAAATCAAGGATGTGCTTCTTTATCCTATGCATATTTGAAAGGACTAAATATACATAGGATGATAAAGCACAAACTTGAGTTCATTCCAATCTATGAATGAAGCTCACAAAAATATAATAATCTACCATCCACTCGTTCAGTTCTATGATGAGTACAAACCTGCACAAATAATTCTGAAATAAAATAAGAGCTGGAGTGTAGTATAGTTCCTTCAGAGTGTAGGCAAGGTGGTTTTTCCAGATAGAGATGGTATTACATGGTAAATGCATATGTTTTATTATGGTTACAACTCAATATCAACAAACAAATTACAATAATATAAATTTAATTTAGTCAAATTACCTGGCTTCAAATACAACCAATGTTCATTTGTATTTCTCTATTCCTATCTTTGGGCATCCAATGCTCAAAATCATACTTGAAGGATGTTCACTTGAATATCACCTGTGCATATAAATTCTCTAATCAACTCTTATATACAGGTGAAGGGGACTAAACATACATTTTGAGTACTAGTTTTTGTTCTAAGTTTTATGTAGGGTACATGGATAAGAAGACAACGGTTGGAATGAAAGTTATGTATGTATCACCTATGCATATACCTTCTCTAATCAACTCTTATATACATGTGAAGGTTGTATACTTTGTATAGGTTGTGTGTGTGTGCACATGTGTGTGTGTGTGGAATCATTTGAATAGTGAGAACCATTTGACAAACCCTATGGGACTGGACCTATGTTTCAGGGACTCATCGTTGATGGCCTTACCTACGTTCATGATTAGAGACTTCGTAGTTCAAATTCATAGTCTTGAACTAGATCAATCTAGGTTCATCATAGTAAGGGTATAAAAATATCCCCAAAGGTTTATTTTTACCTAATTTTTAAAATACATAAGAACAACGTAATTCATGCCATACATAAGGGACTGGAACTATTACTTATGAATAGTGAGAACCATTTGACTAACCCTAAGAGACTGGACCTAAGTCTTAGGGGCTCCTCATTGATGGCCTTGCCTATGTTCATGCTTAGAGACTTCATATTATTGAACCAAATCAATCTAGGTTCATCATAGTAAGGGTATAAAAATAGAGTTTATTATGTCGTATCACTATATACCACTAATTTTCTTCCTCTAAATAGAGTTCACGTATTCATCTTATATAAATAATCTCTTCCCTAAATTCAATCATTATACTTACATAACATTCATTAACACATAAAATTAATTCACACACAACGTTCAGGAATAATTCATTAACACATCATTCATCAACATTTACTAGTAGTAAAAAATAACATTCATTAAGACAAGGTTCTTTCATTAGCAAAAAATGTTAATTGCAATCATTTCTTTTTTAGTTTTTTTTAGCGAAATGGCTAAGTGGAGCATGAAGATCCTCATCATTCCCATCCTCTAGTGATTATGATCTCAACAAACATCTCCTCATCATGTGTTTAGGAAGACTATGCTGCTACGCCAAAGGAGGGTCCGCTACAATAATAACTATATAGGTTAAATTCACACCATTTTATATTAGTGTTACAAGTATTTCATTAATTAAAAGAACTATAAATCAAAAAATAAATTTAAAAGAACAAAACATAGATTTTATTTACCTGACTATGCCAGATCATCTACAATAACATTTTTGTCATCCCCAAGGTCAACATGGTGATCACTCCGAACATCCTCCACTCGTTCAACATGACGTTATGTATGCTCTAAAATATATACAAAAAAGGTTACACCAATTTCAATTTTAGATGTTAAATTGTATTAATAGTTACATAATTAATTTTCAATAGAAAATGAACACCTCCATCGACATTGGGATCCACATTAGGCCTTCATCATGCGGCGTAGGTTCTATGTTAGGATTACGAGGCTGCATTGCAATGTCATGCACATTGTTATCATTTTTTGCTTTTAAAAAAACAAAAATAGTTAATTTATGTTCAAAATTAATATCAAATATATTATTTCTCAAGTATTCAATTTCAAATATTTTTCATTGGGCATATTTACCTGTTCAACCGATGCAGGAGATTCTTGGGTTGGGCCAGTGGAAGCTTGGCGTAGGCGTTCAACCACGACTTGATAGCTTTCCTTGAAGGTAATATTTTTGTGTTCTTTGGTGGCCTCTAGATTAAATTTTGAGCCCTGCATTTTTTGATTAAACAAAATTATTTGCAATTTATAATTTAGATCCGTAATTTCATTTACTGCTACTTACAATTCGTGCTTGAATTTTTGAATAACCACTAGAGTCAAGTTTGTGTTGACCAATATTTTGTAGTCTGGCCTATGTAGGCTTTGATGTGTCCTGCAACCTATAAAGAGTTTGAAATATGTTAGATTATATAGATATAAAGAACACTAATTAGTGCATAATTACATTCTACTAGTAGTTATTACTATCACATACCTTCTTTTCTCATTTGGTGGTGCAATTCCTCTTTGAGTATCCCCTTTCTCCTTTGCATCCAAAATGAATTCATTCCAATGCCTCATTAAAATAAAGGGAGGACCCTTGTACTTTGGGTTGTGGACGAGACTCCTTCGATATGTGTCCCTCATAGTCTTAAGATATTTGGTAGCCTTTTCTAAAACAAATTTCTCCTAAAAAATGTTATTACCAAACTCATGCTGTAAATGTTTTATGAGCTGTTCTTTTAATTTTTTTTCTTGTAAGCTCCACCTTGTAAGAAAAAACAAAAAATTGTTAGATAGAAAAATTAACTAAAGTTGCGTACCATGAATATAATAAAAGAAATGGAATAAAAGGAAAAATATTGTACCAATTAATGATATGAAACAAAAATAGTGGGATAGGGTTAGTTCACTTATGATGTTCCACCTTGTATGTATGGTGGGCCCGAATATATTTAATGTCAATTCATGAAGCACTTTATAAAAAGAATCGTTCCTTGCAAAAATGTCATGTGATCATCAATCCAAAATTTGTTATGAATAAGTAAATTACAATTACAATATAAATAATAATAATTTTAAAGTACCTGGAAGCTTAGGTCATTTTAAAGGCATCAATTCTTTATCGTCTATCAAAAATGGTTCCTGCATAACTCCCGTGCAAGAAACACAGGTAGATACATAAAATGATGGTGAATTATCACCAATACAAGTACTCTGCTCAGTATTCAGCATAACAGTCATTGGTGTATCTCCTACTGTAGAAAATTAATCCACTATGAGATGCACCCAAGATTAAAGTACAAATTATCAAATCATAATTAACACAAAACCAAATATAGAAAAACAAGGATTTACCAGGCATACACCATGAAGGCATTGATGTTTGCATGCTCCTTGTTGCCGACATTGCACTTGACAATCTCTAATGGTCGGTCCTTCTAGGAGGAGTCACCTGGCTCAGTTGATGACCTGAAAAATACATTATTAGCAAAGAAATTTTGAAATAATAAGAGTAAGAGTAGCTTTCAATATTGTTTGAGTGAAGATTTTCTTAGAAATTTTGAATTAGTTGTAACTGTACCTTTTCCTATAGCTGTATTTATGGTATCAGTAAGTCCAATGAAAAATGTACACTTCTAATCACTAAGTCCAATGAAGTTTTTGAATGTTCCAAAGAAAAAATTCCTTGTAACTTGTTGTCTTAAGGATTATTTTACCTGAGGTGGGATTTCTGCTAGTATCGACCTCACCACGATGTCCATGACTAGGTACTTGAGCAACCAAAAAATCCTGTAGCAAGAACACATGCATATTTTAGCTCATGACATAAAAGAGTATAAAATATAACCCTTTATTAAACTTTTGTTATAACTAAAGATTCATTACTGATTACTTGATAATGACGTGCTTGCAACATCAATTCCTGTGTCCTCTTCACCATATCCTCCATTGGATTTGGATCATCCAAAAGTTTCATAATTTCTGCAGAGACTATTTTTAATTTTTTATTCACCATATTTAAAGGGTTCAGGAAATCTGGGAGCTCATCCGTATCTACATGAGTTATTTCATCTGTTGTTACAGGTGCTTTTCACCTATCCTGAACATCAATTTGTGACAGGAATATCCGTAAAACTATCAGAATAACTCCAAAACCCTAAATATAAGAACATAATAATATAACATTTTTCAACTATCTAATTTGTACCATTACAATAAGGTTTAACTTTGCTCAAGAATGGGTGGGTGGAGCATCCCTGCCACCTCTATCATGTGGGGGATCCATGTCGTCCTGTGACAAAGATTAAATATAAAAAAATCAGCGAACTGAAAGCAATAGACTTACCAAAATTATTTTATTAATAAAATGGTATATTGGAGTCATAAAATTGAGGTTAGTTTAAATGGTATATAGTACTTACCCCCACCCATGATAGTAACTTTGTTTTTATCTATGCGATTCAAATGGTAATCTATTAGCAGTTCTTCCCCTGCACTTATTGATTTTATTGCACATACAAAAACATGATTCTCCTCACGCGCCTCAAATATGCCATTGGGTTGATTTTTAGTTGTCGCAGGTCGCGTACTATTTATAAAACCCACAATATTCCCTGTTATTTTTGGTCTCACGTCATTATACATAGAAAATATTTTACTTTGACCATTTTCTTTCCATTGTATATAATTTACTAATAGTGCATACCTACACATACTTTTTTTATATTGAGCAATCCGCATCCAATCGTCGCAATTGTAACAAGGTCTGACAAACTCCATCAATTCAAAAACTTGTTGTAACATACCTTTATCCCATCCATGGAAAATAGTCCCAAATGATGTAATGAGGATGGAGCTATGCAATATATCCTCTTGTTAAGACAAAAATTAGTGTTAATTGGAGGTATCTCCTTGGGTACCCATTCTTTCTCAAGATGTGTGTACCAAAAGGGCACCTTGATGTCACCTTTGGTCTCATCATCATAAGAACATGAACCCCCTTCAGCAAGGAAAAATTTCATGCATTTATTGAATTTTTTTCTAATCTTTTGACCTCTAGTTGATCTCCCTATTTTAGCCGTACTACATATCAAACTTTTGTCTACCATTCCTGCATTTCCCTCATTTGAGGAAGATAGATCTGACAAGCACCTATTTGGTGGTTCCTGCAATCCATCAAATGAGATATATAGTTGGTAAGGAGTGAGATATTTTTCTAAATGAGGGTAATGTTGATGAAGTCAGCCATAAAATTGATGTTGAGGGTAGTACTGTTAAATCATGAGCAAGTTAATACCTTATTATTAAACCACTCAATGAATATGGGTGTAAAGAGAAATCAAGCAATTAATAAACTATTTCTATAGGGCGTATTGACTTATACCTACTTATCCATGTCACTGTGCACGATCCTCATCAAAGGGGTTAAATTTCCTGCATATGTGAATCATTTATCTTAAGTTAGCTAAAAATTACATGATACGTATGCTACAAATTGCGTAGAAGACAACATGAACAATATGCAAGATTCTAAAAATGAACAAATTCCCTTTACCTTATATATAGAATGCAAGATCATGAATAGAAGGGGTGATGATGTGTGTAGTCAATTTCCTGTTTCCAAAAAGGTTGAAAATCAAACAAAATATATACATGTAATCAACATCAATTAATTGAGCATCATAAGTAATACATTGGTTATCATAAATCACATATGTTGTAATCATTAGAATTGAACACAATGAATTAATTGTACCATGCCATTAGAGTTGAATACATCAATAAATCAATATTAAATATATATACTAATCAACATAAATATATATAAATAATTAAATCACATACTGTGTACATTTCAATCATGTCATCATCATCATCATCATCATCATCATCACCACCACCACCACCACCACCACCACCACCACCACCACCACCAGCATCATCATCATCATCATCATCATCATCGCCACCACCACCACCACCACCACCACCACCACCACCACCACCACCATCATCATCATCATCATCATCACCACCACCATCATCATCACCACAACCACCACCATCATCTTCTTCTTCATCTTCATCTTCAGTATCTTCTTCTTCCATCACATTATATTTTATCAGCCTTCTTCTTGGATCATGTCTAACAACAAATGATCAACCCGATTTATGTGGAATCTCTAAGTAAAACACTTTCTCACATTAGATTGGAAGAAAATAGGGCTCATCTCCAACTAGCTCAAATGACCTTTTATTAATCATTGTAAATCCATTATCATGTTGAATAATAGTTCTACCAAGATCATTTTGATTTAGTCATAGCTTGTACCATTTGACGATGAATAGAACTAATTTGAAAGAGTTAAAGTTGCACTCAAGTATATCATCCAAGATGCCATAGTATCAATTTTGAGATTGTTGAGGATGTATGTTATTGCTAGATGAAATATTAGTGACCTCAAAGACAGCAGTTATCCTAGAATCACAAGTTTTCTTCGTGTCATCCAACTTTTTTATGTGAAATTTGTGGCCATGATAGTACATAGCTTTGTGGTGCTTGACCTGCAAATTTTCAAGCGTGTGAAAATTATTTACATAATGAGTTGATATGAAACATATGGGTCATGATTATTAATAATTTTTTACGTACTGTCTACCTCTTAAACCATATGCTAGATCAATTACCATTGGCGTAACATTGGAATCTCCATTACGATGAGCTTCTCTAACCAATGAAGCAACACCTTCCCATGTTAATGAGCAACCATTTTGTTGAC
>MU223242.1:4785446-4813656 GCA_018584345.1 Thuja plicata | reverse complement strand
ACCAATTACAAATAACTTATATTGAAGATTTATAAGAATTAATTAACTACAATAACATCTTATAATTACCTCTCACTTTCGTCAATCTACCTTTCCCCATCAAGTACTCCCCTTCAAATTTGTTAATCAAGTTGGGATCTCAAATAGGATCTACATGGATCTTTGCTACAAAATTAGGAAGATATTCACTAATGTACAACATGGTCTGGTATACCATATATCCCTCCACAATAAAACCCTCAGGATGTGCTCTCTGTTGAACCAAACCTTTAAAAAATTTCAAGTGCCTTTGAAGCATCCACATTGACCTAGTTTGTATAGGTCCACACAATTCTATCTTCTCAACTTGATGTATGAGGTAGTGTTCTTGTGCATTGAAAAAATTTGAAGGTAGACACTTTTGCATTTCACACATAAGATGAGGAATTTTTCTCTTCCAATATTTTATATCTTCTTTATGAATTTATTTCGATGACAACCACCTCATGTATTTTCCAAGATCATATATAACTTGTTTGACATTGTTGTCAAAGTGGTGTGGGAGATATAGAGGTATAATGTACTACAATAATTGTAAAATGATCTTTCAATATTTTATAAAATAATACAATGAAAACTACATATAGTATACAAATATATAGTGAATACAAAATAACATGAATTAACTTAATAAATGTATGCCAATTGTGTGTTTTTATCCTTGGCCCAAATTCACTTTTCTTTGATATGAGATTGTTTATGTTCGCAGAAAATCCTGTGGGAAAATGTATTTTTTGTATGACTTCTTTTATAGCATTGCTCTGCTACTCCGACAATAATCAAGTAAGGGAACACATATCAATCTGGTCTCCATTTTTATTTGATCGAATCATATTTTTCATTGCATGGTTGGATTCATCAATGTCACTACAAATTTTGACAATTTTGTCTTTGTCACGCCTTCCATCCAATAATTTCCATAATGTCTCTGTTACATTCTTTCCAATATGCATAGCATCAAACAAATGCACGATTCAGAGTTGCTCATAGTATGACAACCTACTAAATTGTGTAGGATAACTTTCTAGTCCTTTTGGAAGTTGGTCATTGATGCCTTGACGACCTTAACAAGCATCAATTACATCATCAGTAAAAAAAACATAATATCAAAATATAAATTTCAAACAAGAACCATCAGATGGAATGACATTACCTTGACGATTTATTCTAGTGTATTCCAACTTCCATAGGCGAGGTGTCATTCTCCGTGGCTTTGATGTAGTCTCTTCTTTCCCATTCAAAAGATGTTTTTGGTAATTTGGTACTTATGATTTCTGTGGAGAAAGTATCTATACTCATCGAACACCTGCTTTCCTAAACTTTTTGAATGATGAGATCTCATCTTTGGACCACAAACTAGACATGCAAATTTTCCCTTTGTCTGAAGACCTACAAGATCATGTATAATTGGATTAAATATGTTATTTATGTGTTAGCACTATAATATACCAAAAAATAGGTGTTAACAAGAGAACATACCACAAAAATGTGTGAGCCCAGGGGCATCATGTATTGTCCATACAAGAATTGCATGTAATTGAAATTGTCTTTGACATATTGGCCTAGAGATTTCATACATAGTGACCCCATTCCATAACACCATCAGCTCGTCGACAAGGGGCTCAATATATACATTCATATCTTTAACTTGGTACTCACCTAGTTGAATGAACAAAAATATTACATAATTATTATGACCATTTTGATGGATTATTTATAATAAATTAATTTAGATGACTATTAAATGAAAAATAACCTAGAACAATCATTTCCAACATTATGTGCTCCCTCTTTATGGACATCCAAGGACGAATGTTATTGTTGATAACAAAAACCGACCACACAGAGTAAACAAATCTCATCTCTCCAAACGGATTGACACTGTCTGCTAGGCAAGTGAAAGCCTGAGATTACAAGGTTCTTCTTTAAAGTGTGGCTAAGTTCCCTCTATTTCCTTGAATGCCAAACCATCCGCAGGCATTCGTGTAATGCCCCGCTAGGGAACCCTAGAGGACTGACCATCTAATCTCTAAAGATGAAGTCAATTTATTTTTTAGAACTATTACAATGTGCATTACCAAAAGAGTTGATACACATATGCTCACAAAACATGAATGTATCATAATTGAAGATTTTCTAGTCCTCATAGGTTACCTAACACAACTACTCAAACAATATTGATTAATCTAATTACATTTAAGAGCTTCATAATAAATTACAATTCTAACATATTTATAACACTTCAGAAAAATGATTACTGTCTCATGAACATGTTTCAATGATTATTCACCACCATTTAATTCACCAACACAATCCATTCTTCATAACTAACTAATGGAATTCATAACATCTGTAAACTATCTTATAAATTTAGTTTCATATATACATTAGGGTAAAGATTATCATTCATTATCACATACCCCAACACCTAGATGTACATCCTACTAGATACATTTTAAGGCACCAACCAAAGTGTTCCTAACTCATTCTTAATGTTAATCATGAATTAAAAATATGTGAATCATTTTATTGAGTTACTATCACAGGTTACACTATACCAGAAATGTCTTGTACTTCTTTTCTATAAACTTCTCTTAATATTTGGCATCTCCTTTCTCAATTATACAACTATTCCACAATTGTAATTCCATTATTATTTATCATTTCCTATAGACCTTCTTATCTAACAATAACATTTCTCTTTGACACAAACAAAAGTTCATTCATAAACCAATCATTTCATAATGTTCCTTTATAATCAATTATATAAGAGAACTTACTTATCATATCAATATAAGCTAGGTCATTATTCACAAAACAAGAGATAACTATAAGAATAATTTTTCATCCAATAGATCACTTACTTTATTACATGATAACATTAGAGGGAAACAAATGAAAAATTCCACATTATTTTAATATTTGTGACATATACAAGCATAACTTTTCCCTTTATTTCACCTAGAAATACCCATTCCCATTACATTGATTCACCCTTCATTTGCATTTCATTACATTACCCAACAAGGGCTTTCAATAAATAAATACATTAAAATTATAATTCCCTGAAGTACATGATGCATAAGTAGAATCTTTGGCAACTTCCAAGCATGAATCCAAAGTAGAATCTTTGACAACTTCCAAGCATGAACAATACCTTGATAAGATTAACCACCCAATCATGTGGAATCGTGTAGTTCCACTCCCCCGTGTTAGGAGATAGAACCAAGGTCCACACAAGGCCCTAAGAAATCTAAGGCTTCACAAAACAATAACTTAAACAAATACAAGACATAACAAAATGTCACTTAACTATACACAAGGGTTTAGGTTTCTAGCATACCCTCTAAGTGAGTGTCATCACATATCCTATTTATTGGGATCCTTCCTAGCAACCAAGTAACCCCGGTCCCCACTTTATGAATAGGGATCCATCCTGGCAGTTACCCATGGTCCCGGTACTCTAACACGACTATGTGGGCATTATTATGTGTCTTTCATTATCTTTTGAATCCCCGCTCCCAAGTTAATTTTAAGGTTATCACTTGATTAAAAACTCACCCATAGGATCTCATAATAACCACTTTAGGTCCTGACACCTATGGTGAGCCACTTACCTAGGGTACCTATTCCCCTACCCAAAACATGACAAAAGAATTGCAATTCTTCAAATGCTTTATTTTAGAGGTTTAGGAAACTCTCCTGTGTACTCAAACCACCAGGATGATTCCTAACCTTAATCATAAATAACATAAGAATAATACAAGGATGTCACATACTCAAGAAACCTTAAGTAAAACATTATGATCAAATTCAAGAAATAAAATGAACATAGAAAAAAATAATCCCAAATGAAATAAATTATCAAAAGGAAGGGTGATAAACTATCATCCTAAACCTTCCAAAGCTCAAAAACAATTTAAGTAAGCCTATAACCACTATTCTAACATAAAATCTACATAGAATTAAAAGCCACGCAAGAAGACATAATCAATCCCAATAATAGATAGTGAAAAACTCATCAAGCCAACACATTAGATACAAATACTTAATTTCCAGATTCCATTACGAACATTTTTAAACTACCTTACTTATCTATAAATATGATCAATAATAGATAAGAAACAATAGAAATACATTCCTAAAATAAATCACATAGACAAAAGAAAATTATTTCTAGTTTTAGACTCTACCTGGAGCCTTACAGAGAATTCCCTTGGAGTTAGAGAAATTCCTTCAACCTTCAAGCTATCCAACTTCCTTCTTTCTGTCCTCTTGGATAGACCCATGCACAATGATCTATAACTTTTGAACCAAATCATATTTCATCGATCAATCTAGTGAGAAGTGACACAATTGGGTTCTTACCAACATATTAAAAATGTAGCAAGATCCAACTTTTGGTTAGAGAGATATGGCCTCCGCATCAGGACTGTATTTTTCTTGCAACAACCATTTCTCCATTTTCTCAAAAAAATAAAAACATTGTTCTCTTCCTCAATCCTTGATTAAATAACATCATTTCCACATTGCAAATATATTATCAAAATATCAGAAAAACCAAGTCTCCCTCCTATAAAATAGTTACCTTATACATTTAGACAACTATATGGTTGGAGGAGTTGCTTTACAAGAAGCAACTTCTCCAACTTCCATAGTTGGTTTTAAATTAAATCAATTATTCCCGTGAATAATAAGTCAAAAATTTAATTATTCATTAACTTAAATAATATTATGCTAAGTAGATGATCAACACACATAGCCCAATGGTAACTAGCTAGCCTTACTCCTAGGAGGTCTTGAGTTCGAATATCCTAGGAAGCTATTTTTGCCAATTAGGCATAATAATATTAGTTCTTCTATTATTTTATTTTATTTTATATCTCAATACAATATTTACATCATAGTTCCAATTATACATATACATATCTTTATACATACACAAATATATTTATTTATATATGTGTGCACCCATATATACATATATTTAGTCACACCATAAACTTATTTAAACACATAATATATCCATTCTATATACATATATTGATTTATTTATCTAATAAAATAACCAAGAATCATATAAAAAACATAACTTTCAAGAATAAAAGAATATAGTCAACTGACCATAATATAAATCTCAAAACTATAGAAATAATAATACAACCCAAACCTAGATAGGGTGACTTCCTGAAAAAAGTAACCTAAGTCACAAGGGGTCTACTTGGGGAAAACTTGGTAATATCTCCATGACAACAACATTCAATGATTTTAAAGGCACGCTCAGAACTGTGTGGCCAGGTGGAGTCGATGCCTGGTACTTGCATCCTGCATCACCAAGTTAAGAAACTCAAATATATACATATATGTGCAAGTAGTGACAAAAAAGGAGGGGGAGTGCGACATCGTGTGGATCTCCCACTGAAGTGACTACGGCTGCCTCCCCTCATCCTACACACACCATACAATACTCATTCTAAATTATGACTGAGTTAGTATTGTTAGCTCCACCATAATCTCAAAATAAAAATGAACTATCATCATTGATAATGTCATCGTGTATATAAACCAAATTCTATTAAATATTCTAATAATATAATTCATTCAGATCATTTACAAATTATCATTAGGATGAACCTATTATCCAACATATTTTGAAAGCATCTCATCATCTAGTCAAATAAGAGAAAGCATAGAGTTCAAGTATGATGTCACCAGGGCATAAGAACCTGTAATACAAAGTAATACTAATAAATTATAAAACAAGGGTCAAATTGAATCCATAATGTGATCCATCAGGTGATTTTGGTTAATCCCTAATTAATAGTTATCATCACAATCATACAAGAATGTTAATTATGATTAGGTAAATCATAAAAAGAACCTAATCTTTATGTTGATTTGAACAACATATATACACCATCGAAAGCATAGTCATAAAAGTATCTTAATCAACTTAATTCATCCTAGTGTAGTCAAACCATAAAAAAGGAAGTTCCTCACACAACAAACATATCAAATTATTTCATAACACAATGTTCCTAAAATATCATGAACACATAGTTGGCATCACTACTCAAAGATAAATATACATCAAACACTTACGTGGAGATGAGATAGATTGGATTGCTAAGTTCAATCAAAACCATTAGTAGAGAATAAAAGTCTCAAACTTCCAACAAGCATAATAAGGTTTTGTGAGGGTTGGAGGGGCATTACATCCTCCCCCCTTATATTTGACTTACTCCTGGAAGTCGATAAGTACTAAAACATTCATCATACGTAACAAACAAATATCTAAAAAAAAAATAGAACATTTTCAAGTAATCAGGTTATCAAAATTGTGTGGTTCTTAGATTGTTTTAACTTATTTCAGATCAACATACACCACTCATATAAAATTTATGAAATAGATTATTATAATGCAAGAACTTTATACAAAAACGAAACATAGAATTAGAATGTATTTTCAATTTTACACCAATTTGTAACCCCTAATAGTTCCTTCTATACATTCCTACTAAGACCAATATCAGGTATAAAGAAAAAAAAAACATGGTTTATATATTGATATTCTTACTTTTTTTTTTCAAAATCAAAGTTCTTATTTATTGTAACTCAGAAAATGGGGTAAGAATTCTTGGTAACATCTCAAAAACTAGAAAAAAAGAAATTATGAGTCACAAAGTATCACAATCGTTAGTATCAAAAAATATCACTTAAAACTTTTAGGAATAAAAATAATTTTAAAATTCATAAGCAATTTTCAAATAGGGACCCTAAAATACAAAACCAATACAAGATGACATAAAAAATTTATACGAGAAATAAACTTATCACATATAACCAAACATTATTTAGCTTATAATTTACCTTAACACCTAGTTCTATAGGCAACTCTTAGCAAACACAAAGCAGTTCCTTATTATATAGCGGCTATTAATTCCCTATCATCAAGTGTCTCAAATATACCCCAGAAAATACTATAAATCATACACATAATGACATAGTTTTACAAGGATAAAATCAAAGACATCTACTATAGTAGGCATAATCATTAGATTACCCTATCCATACTCCTAGACAAATTCTGACAGTTTAGCAAATTATTGCATCATTAGGATACCATTCCCTGCAAAGTATATTGTAGGTGCTAATACAACACACCTACTTCCTATCAAATTAAATAGTAAGATGATGAGTTCATATAAACTGTTAATTTAGATTTATTCATAGAGTCGTTAAGAGGAGGAAAAACATATCGCCACTACCCAAATACCACTTATTATGCTACCAATATATTAATAAGCTTTTCCTTTTCTTTCCTCAATAAAATTTAGGAGTACCCAATCACACCCTTAACCTAATATGCATTTCTTAATAAAGATAACAACATATGACTGATTTATTTTAACAATATAAAGGTTCATATCCATTTAGATAACCATGCAATCATATTCCGCTTACACTCTATAACTCAACAACCCTATACTATAGACATCCAACCATAAATATTACCATTGAAATGATGCTTATCATGCACACCTAAGCCAAATTTATTTTCATAATTCTTATTGATGGTTTTGTCTATTCACTAGGCATCTAGAAAATACACATTTAAAGTGCAAATTTTTACTTTAAACTTTAAGATAGAGAATCAAATACCAACTCCAAGAGAAAATAATTGGATGTTAGTATATTCTTACATTAGTCTTTCTTGATTAATTTTGTACCTATCAACACAGAATTCAGAAATGATATAACTTTTCAAAATAGGAATAAAACACTTCTTCTTTTAACCCAAACGTAAATGGTAAAGCCTTGGGGACATAGGTTCTTTACCCAAGTGTTTTCTAATTAGGCACATATGAATCTTACTGAAGGTATAATTGTCGTATTGTTTTTGTGAAGAAATTTTAGTCCTTCAAAACTTATTCTGAAAAAGGGAAACATAGACTCTAGAGAGAGAAATATATTTGTTCTTTCCTTTCAATTCCTTACTTCAAGAAAGGTAGAGAAGAGAGAGGTATTCTATATATATATATACATATATATATATTATCGATTACTTGATTTTTTTTCAAAGCTCATCACAACACTACAAGCATATTTATCTAAACGTACATTATAAGTTTCTCCTTCTGCTAGCGTGAAAGTATAAGGAAGAGACAATAAACATTAAAACTCTAACCTCAACATGACACCAAACTTTCAACGTTTACATATGTACAAACCAACACAATATACTTTTAATCTGGAAACAAAGTATTAATATCTGAGTGCTACCTTAATCACTTCTTAATGCATGTAAATAATTCAATTCTTCAATCCAAATGAACTCTTGTCTCTTTCACAATCACTAGGCATATTGTTGATAGTTACTTAAAATATCACATCTATGAACTTTAATTAGTATAATTTATAAAGGAAATAACAGAATGGGGAATCATACAAGGAAAGAAGTATGTATAATCCTTAAAATTTCTCAAAATAATCAATTTCACAACAACTCAAAACACATGTCATGACATTTAAGAAATGCATTGGCATATACGAACGATCAAACTAATCATTTTCTTCCAAACACTCTAGGTTTTAAACAATATAAGTGAAAGGTATAGAATCCCTAGTGAGTAATTTTCAATTAAGCCAAACATTTGTTTGAATACATTATTAACCAAAAAAAAAAAAAAATCTTCAAAATGTAAGTAAATTTCTAAGATAATTCAATATTAGTACTATCTAAGTATTTATCCAAAACACTTTATAACAGACACACCGAAAGATGCAATTTTCATAACTAAAATTCAATTTTGCAAGAATGATGCTAACATCAGTAAGAAATACAATACAAGAGCTTAAAGGGTAAGCATAAGTGAGTTATGAGTCCCAGAGTTCTCAGTGTGGAAACCTAGGGCTCTGATACTAGATGTAACGCCCCGTCGGGGAACCTAGGAGGACTGACCATCTAATCTCTAAAGATGAAGTCAATTTTTTTTTTGAACTATTACAACGTGCATTACCAAAAGAGTCAATACACATATGCTCACAAAATATGAACGTATCATAACTAAAGATTTCCTAGTCCTCATAGGTTCCCTAACACAACTACTCAAACAATATTGATTAATCTAATTACATTTAAGAGCTTCATAATAAATTACAATTCTAACATATTTATAACACTTCAAAATAAATGATTACTGTCTCATGGACATGTTTCAATGATTGTTCACCATCATTAAATTCACCAACACAATCCATTCTTCATAATTAACTAATGAAATTCATAACGTCTATGAACTATCTTATAAATTTAGTTTCATATAGACATTAGGGTAAAGATTATCATTCATTATCGCATATCCCACCACCTAGATGTACATCCTACTAGATATAGTTTAAGGCACCAACCAAAGTGTTCCTAACTCTTTCTTAACGTTAATCATGAGTTAACAACATGTGAATCATTTTATTGAGTTACTATCACAGGTTACATTAAACCAAAAATGTCTTGTACTTCTTTTCTATAAACTTCTCTTAATATTTGGCATCTCCTTTCTCAATTATACAACTATTCCACAATTATAATTCCATTATCATTTATCCTTTCCTATAGACATTCTTATCTAACAATAACATTTCTCTTTGACACAAACAAAAGTTCATTCATAAACCAATCATTTCATAATATTCCTTTATAGTCAATTATAGAAGAGAACTTACTTATCATATCAATATAAGCTAGGTCATTATTCACAAAACAAGAGAGAACTATAAGAATAATTTTTCATTCAAGAGATCACTTACTTTATTACAAGATAGCATTAGAGGGAAACAAATGACAAATTGCACATTATTTTAATATTTGTGATATATACAAGAATAAATTTTCCCTTCATTTTACCTAGAAATACCCATTCCCATTTCATTGATTCACCCTTCATTTACATTTCATTACATTACCCAACAAGGGATTTCAATAATTAAATACATCAAAATTACAATTCCCTAAAGTACATGATGCAGAAGTAGAATATTTGACAGCTTCCAAGCATGAATCCAAAGGCAAAGTCATCCATGAAACCACTAATAGTAAGTCGATAAGATTAACCACCCAACCACGTGGAACCATGTAGTTCCACTCCCCCGTGCTAGGAGATAGAAACAAGGTCCACACAAGGCCCTAAGCAATCTAAGGCTTCACAAAACAATAACTTAAACAAATACAAGACATAACAAAATATCACTTAACTATACACAAGGGTTTAGGTTTCTAGCATACCCTCTAAGTGAGTGTCATCACATATCCTATTTATTGGGATCCTTCTTGGCAACCATGTAACCCTGGTCCCCCCTTTATGAATAGGGATCCATCCTGGCTATTACCCATAGTCCCGGTACTCCAACAGGACTATGCGGGCATTATTATGCATCTTTCAGTATCTTTTGAATCCCCCCTCCCAAGTTAATTTTAAGGTTATCACTTGATTACAAACTTACCCATAGGATCTCTTAGAAACCACTTTGGGCCCTGATGCCTATGGTTAGCCACTCACCTAGGGTACCTAGTCTCCTACCTAAAACATGACAAAAGAATTGCAACACTTCAAATGCTTTATTTCAGAGGTTTAGGAAACTCTCCTATGTACTCAGACCACCAGGATGAGTCCTAACCTTAATCATAAACAACATAAGAATAGTAAAAGGATGTCACATACTCAAGACACCTTAAGTAAAACATTGTGATCAAATTCAAGAAATAAAATGAACATAGAAGAAAATAATCCCAAAGAAAATAAACTATCAAAAGGAAGGGTGATAAACTGTCATCCTAAACCTTCCAAAACTCAAAAACAATTTAAGTAGGACTTTAAACACTATTATAACATAAAATCCACATAGAATTAAAAAGGCACACAAGAAGACATAATCACTCCCAATAATATATAGGGACAAAATCATCAAGCCAACACATTAGATACAGATACTTAATTTCCAGATTCCATTACGAACATTTTTAAACTACCTTACTTATCTATAAATATGATCAATAATAGAATAGAAACAATAGAAACACATTCCTACAATAAATCACATAGACACAAGAAAATTATTTCTAGTTTTAGACTCTACCTGGAGACTTCCAGAGAATTCCCTTGGAGTTAGAGAAATTCCATCAACCTTCAGGGTATCCAACTTCCTTCTTGCTGTCCTCCGGGATAGACTCAAGCACAATGATCTATAACTTTTGAACCTCATCATATTTCATCAATCTCTCCAGTGAGAAGTGACACAATTGAGTTCTTACCAACCTATCAAAAAATTAGCAAGATCCAATGGTTGGTTAGAGAGATATGGCCTCTGCACCAGGACCGTATTTTTCTTACAACAACCATTTCTCCATTTTCTCAGAAAAATAAAAACATTGTTCTCTTCCTCAATCCTTAATTAAATAAAACCATTTCCACATTGAAAATATATTATCAGAATCTCCCAAAAACCAAGTCTCCCTCCCATAAAATATTTACCTTATACATATAGACAAATATATGGTTGGAGGAGTTGCTTTACAGGAAGCAACTTCTCCAACTTCCATAGTTGGTTTTAAATTAAATCAATTATTTCCGTGAATGATAAGTCAAAAATTTAATTATTCATTAACTTAAATAATATTATGAAGTACTCAAATATGCTGATGATAAGTAGATGATCAAGTAACACACATAGCCCAATGGTAACTAGCTAGCCTTACTCCTAGGAGGTCTTGAGTTCGAATCTCCTAGGAAGCTAGTTTTGCCAATTAGGCATTATAATATTAGTTCTTCTATTATTTTATTTTATTTTATATCTCAATACAATATTTACATCATAGTTCCAATTATACATATACATATCTTTATACATACACAAATATATTTATTTATATATGTAGGCATATATGTGTGTGCCCATATATACATACATATACATATATTTTGTCACGCCATAAACTTATTTAAACACATAATATATCCATTCTATATACATAAATTAATTTATTTATCTAATAAAATAACCAAGAATCATATACAAAACATAACTTTCAAGAATAAAAGAACATAGTCAACTGACCAAAATATAAATCTCAAAACTATAGAAATAATAATACAACCCAAACCCAAATAGGGTGACTTCCTAAAAAAAGGAACCTAAGTCACAAGGGGTCTACTTGGGGAAACCTTGGTAATATCTCCATGACAACAACATTTGAGGATTTTAAAGGCATGCTTAGACCTATGTGGCCAGGTGGAGTCAATGCATGGTACCTGCATCCTGCATCACCAAGTTGAGAAACACAAATATATACATATATGTGCAAGAAATGAAAAACAAGGAGGGGGAGTGTGACATCGTGTGGATCTCCCATGGAAGTGACTATGACTGCCTCCCCTCATCCTACACATACCATACAATACTCATTCTAAATCATGATTGAGTTAGTATTGTTAGCTCCACCATAATCTCAAAATAAAAAATGAACTATTATCATTGATAATGTCATCATGTATATAAACCAAATTTCATTTAATATTCTAAGAATATAATTCATTCAGATCATTTAAAAATTATCATTAGGATGAACCTATTATCCAACATATTTTTAAAGCATCTCATCATCTAATCAAATAAGAGAAAGCATAGAGTTCAAGGATGATGTCACTAGGGTATAAGAACCTATAATACAAAGTAATACTAATTAATTATAAAATAAGGGTCGGATTGAATCCATAATATGATCCATCAGGTGATTTGGTTTAATCCCCAATTAATAGTTATCATCACAATCATACATAAAATCTAACAAGAATGTTAATTATGGTTAGGTAATTCATAAAAAGAACCTAATCTTTATGGCGATTTGAACAACATATATACACCATCCATAACATAATCATAAAAGTATCTTAATCAAATTAATTTATCCCAGTGTACCCAAACCATCAAAAAGGAAGTTCCTCACACAACAAACATATCAAATTGTTTCATAACATGATGTTCCTAAAATATCATGAACACATAGTTGGCATCAGTACTCAAAGAGAAATATACATCAAACACTTACGTGGAGATGAGATAGATTGGATTACTAACTTACATAAAAACCTTTAGTAGAGAATAACATTCTTAAACTTCCAACAAGCATAATTAGCTTTTGTGAGGGTTGTAGGGGCATTACAATTTGCATAATGTCATCTCGACTTCTATTGCGTGCATGGTAATCCATAAATTATGCCAAGCTAGTGCACCTAAATAATCGTTGTAGATGTAGAATAATGGGAATATACCGAAGAACCTTGCAAGGAACCATTTTTGTTATTTGATATGATCGATGTCTACTTATATGACAATCAAGGCATTCTATTGCAAATTAATGTTGTTTATGATATATAAAATGATTATTTGGACATGCATGTATTGTTTGATACTCCATTCCAATATCTTTCATAATGGTAGATAATTCTAAGTACGAGTGAGGTAGAACATTTGATGGTGGTAACAGACACTAACCTATCAACCTACAGCCAAATTAAATATAATTAGTTAATATAAAGAATATTAATTGGTACATGATTCATCCTTTGTTAACTATAAGGAAATTATGACTAAAAAAAATGTAAAAGATGACATATATCACATACCTTAACATATGTGTGATTGCTACGTTAGATAAACCATTCTTAACCTTCAATTTCACCAAAAACAATATAGTGGCAATAAGGGTTGTTTGGGAGCCTTCGTATAGGGGCTCGTATGCCTTCTCAAGTATAGGTACATCAAGGTATCCTTCATCATCATCATCAGTTGTGCCAGTGTCATCATCTTGATCATCGTGATCATCTTGATCATCATGATATTCTTCCATGGGATCATTACCTTATACTTCTATATTCACACCTCCATGTTCCCTCATTTGGAAATCAACATTCTCCAGATTGTCATGGTCCATAACATGAAACCCAGGGTGGTTGACCTATCAAAATGATGACCTTAAATTATGGTGTAAGTGCTTCTAGGCTTGCTTGCACACTTTTCTAGGAAGACTTTCTTTGTCTTCTTCAAGGATCCTAATCTCCTATAGGTCCTTATTAGGCTTAGATGATTAACTAAGACCTAATCCAACTCTTTCAAGAGTCTCACTCCTTGTGCTTCACCTTGAAGGACTAACACCCTTTAGTTACCTCACTTCTTCTCCTACACTTAGAAAAATCTAAGTGCCAACTCCACACAAACATTCAATTTCATTGCAGGGGTGCCAAACGTGTTAGAAAAATTCCATATGATTCCATTTGAATCCATTTTGAAGGATCTTCTAGCCCTTTTCAATAGGGTTCAAGATGTTGTCTTTAGGAGGCCTAATTCCTTGTAGCCTTTTTGAGAGACATTTTCCCAATCTTTGCCAAAACTTTCCAAACAAATTGAAAATATAATTCCACATTTAGATACCCTTTTTGATTTTATAAAGGATTTTGAAAGTTTTAGACTCCTAGGTCCTCTGTACATAGGGTTCCTATTATCTAGGTCTAATAGGGCTAATATGGCTAACCAGACACTGTCTGCTCGCCTAGGGCTTGGTCTTAGAAATAGAAAATCAACTCCTCATGGCTCCTAACTCTAAATATGTATAGAAAAATGGCTCCCCTAAAACATTCATCTACCCTCAAGAAGATCTCATAGTTAGATTTCATGGGGGAGCCATGAAATGACAAACTGGTCAGGACAGGACCAGTGAACCCTCTAAACATTAAACAATATATTGAAAGCACTAAATTAACTTATATCAACTTTCTTGCTAAATGAAAAAGTCTTAAAAATATCCTATTAACACATAAAAAATACTAAATCAAAGCATTCAATCCATTAGATAACATTGTCACACTGAAAAGCTCGGGTTCTTGTAAAAAATAGAGTTGGAGAGCTATATTCACTATTCAAAAGTCTTGTTACAATGTCATGTATCTCAAAATTCGAGCCTTGAATAGTCTTAGATCCCATCCTCCATTTTTATAGGCATTTTTGGTTAAGATCCCACTCTTATCTTTTAAGGGATCCAATGTTGCCGAGTTGCATGCAACATTTGCCATTATTGCAAATGTTGTCATGACAACTTTTGAGCAACATTTGGCATCTTTTCTTTCATGACACCTTCCTAATTTCTAGGACCTCTAACCCCTATAACTCAATGAACAAAATTCATTTAAGGCCTCAAGGCATCTTTCTTTCATTTCTCAAGTATTTTAAACACATTAATAACTCAAAGCCTAACATTAAGCCTCTAAAGCTAAACTATCAAATACCACTAACAATGACTATTTGGGTGACCTTAGTTCTAACACTAACTCACCTAGTCCACATTGAAAATACCTTCTAAGGTCCAAATAAAACACACAACTCTCTCTCACAATTCTGACTTGGCTCATGTCAGATACAAGCCAAAATGACATAGACATTGGGGGTTAGCCTAGGTGCTCCTGCACCATCCTCCCATAGACAAAAAATTTCAATCCACCCTTGGATTGAGTAATGTAGGATCAACTACCATCTTCTTGAAGTTAGCTTCTTTGATCCACACTACATCAACATCAGTTTTACCATTTAACTTGATCAAATGTTCTTTGTATTCCTTGGTTCTAGTCTTCTTATAGACACAGGTATCCAGTATACAGTTAGCTAGCTGTCTTGACTGTTGTAGAGGGAAGTTTGAGTTATTCTACATCTTGGATGACTTCTCTAAGGCTATGATCCATATTAGGTGGTGTTCCTTTATAAGAAACTAGGTCTGTAACATTGAAAAAAGGGGACATTCCACTATCCTCCGACAACTCCACTCTATAGGCATTGTTCCCATACTTTTCCAAGATAGGATAGGGGCCTATCATCCTCATCCGCAACTTGTGTGGGACTCCTTTTAGAAGTCTAGACTTATTTAGATGCACCATTACTAAGTATCCCACATTGAACTGAAGTTCTTTTCTACTCTCATCAACCTTATTCTTTTGCTTCATAGTATTCTTTGTCAAAGTCTTCCTGACTGTATCATGTATCTCCTGCATTGCATAAGCAAAATCATCACCATATCCACTTACCGTCACTCCATCCTTTAAGTCTCTTAGATCATAGACTCCTCTAGGATGTAGACCACATACTATCTCAAAGGGACTCTTCCCTGTTGACCTATTTATAGTGTCATTATAAGCATGTTCAGCCTGTCCAATTAATTGATCCCATTGTTGACCATATTCCTTGGTCAAGAAACTTAATAGATTTCTAAGGCTTCTATTTACCACTTTGGTCTTACCATCAGTTTGGGGATGGTATGCAGAACCAAATGATAAATTAGTGCCCAACATTTTCCAAAGGGTCTTCCAAAAGTGACTCATAAATTTGGTTTCTCTATCTGACACAATGGTCATAGGTAACCCATGGATTATTACTATCTCTTTGAAGAAGAGGGAGGCTATTTGGTTGGCATCATTAGTTGTTTTGCATAGCACAAAGTGAGCCATCTTACTAAATCTGTCCACAACTACATAAACACTATCCATGCCTTGTCTTGTCTTGGGTAACCCAACTACAAAGTCCATGCTCAAGCATTCACATGGCCTAGTGGGAATAGGTAGTGGCTGATATAGGCCTGCATTTGAAGAAGTACCTTTGGATTTTTGACATACAATGCAACTTTCCACATACCTCCTAACATCAAGGTTCATTCTTGGCCAATAATAGAACCTTTGAACAAGTTCTTGTGTCTTAGTGATCCCAAAGTGACCACTCAATGTACCATTGTGCTTCTCCTGAATCAAATTCTCTCTAATAGACCCTCTAGGGACACATAACTGATTTCCATTAAATAAGAGATTACTTTGCAAAATGTATTCAATATATTTTCTATTAAAATGATTCTTGTATTCAACACATACCTTGTAAATGTCTGCAAAGTCTTCATCATCAACATATAGATCTTTGAAGTGATCTATTCCCATGCTCTTTAATTGAATCTCTTGGATGGTAAGATCTCTTCTACTCAAGGCATCTGCCACCTTGTTGAGTACCCCTTTCTTGTGTTTGATATTAAATTTGTATGCTTGCAAGTATTCAACCCACTTCATGTGCTTGTGAATCAACTTCTCTTGAGAGTTCAAAAAACTTAAAGCTTGGTTGTCTGAATAGACTATGAACTCCTTGGGGAGAAAATAGTGCCTCCATTTCCTTAAAGCCTAAACTAATGCATACATTTCAAGGTCATAAGAAGAATACTTCTTCTTAGCTTCACTCAAATTCTTTGAATGAAATGCCACTGGTCTACCCTCTTGACTTAGAACAACTCCAATAGCTACATTGCTTGCATCACACTCAATAGTGAATAGCTTCTCAAAGCTTGGCAAGACTAAAACACGTTGGGTAGAAATATTTTCCTTTAACAAATCAAAGCTCTTGTTAGCTATTTCATTCCATGTAAACTTGGTCTTCATACCTCCTTTAATTGTGTCCAACATAGGAGCACAAATAGCACTAAACTATCTTATAAACTTCCTATTATATTGAGAAACGCCATGAAGACTTCTTACCTCTATTGTTGTTCTTGGAGTAGGCCAATTTATGATGGCTTCCACTTTGCTCTTATCCATTTTCAGATTTCCATGAGGGAGGACAAACCCAAGGTACACCAGCTCTATCTTGATGAACTCACACTTCTCTAAGTTGACCATCAACTTCTCATCATGCACCTTATTGAAAATAGTCTCAAGGTGTTGAAGATGTTCACCTTTTGTCTTACTATAAATCAATATATCATCAAGATATACCACTACAAATTTGCCAATTCAGTCTTTGAGGACTTCATTCATGAGCCTCATGAATGTGGAGGGGGAATTAGACAGTCCAAATGGAATGACAAGCTATTCATACAAACCTTCATTGGTTTTGAAGGCTATTTTCCACTCATCTCCCTCATGTATTCTTATTTGATGATAGCCACTCTTTAATTCTATCTTTCTATAGTACTTAGCTTCACCTAGACAATCCATTAGGTCTTTAATCCTAGGGATAGGGAACCTATACCTAATGGTTATCCTATTTATGTCCCTTGAATTAGTATAAAGCCTCCAAGTTCCTCCTTTCTTAGGTGCTAGGATAGTGGGTACGACACAGGGGCTAATGCTCTTCTTAATAAGACCTTGGTTTAGGAGTTCTTCTATTTGTCTAGAAATCTCCTCATTTTGTTGAGGGGTCATCTTGTAGGCTGCTTTATTGGGTAGGGTAGCTCCTGGTATGAAGTCTATCCTATGACTTATGACACTTTTAGGGGGTAATGCTGATGGTTGTCCATCACTTACTATACCTTCATAAGTCTGCAGCATGCTTTGTATCTCCTTAGGTAATTCTGGCTTCTTTGCTACCTTTCCTTCATTTTTCTCTCTTGGCCATAGCACCAATGAAAATCCAACTCCTTCCCCTTCTTCCATGGCTTCTAAGAACTCTTTTTCACCAACCATAAGCACATTAAGACCTGCTATCTTCACCTCTGCATCCTCTAATAGTGACTAAATTTTGAAAGTCACTTTTTCCTTCTTGAAGGTATAGGAGTTCTTTACCGCATAATGGATATCTTGGTGGCTAAATTTCCATGTACTACCTAGGAGCAATTTATAGGCATAAATGGGCAACACATCACATAGGACCTTGTATTTATATCTCCCTATAGAGAACTCCACCCAAGTCTACTCATTTACTAAGACATGCTGTCCCTTATTGAGCCATGTGACCTTGTAAGGATGGGTGTGGGGTATCCTTGTCATGCTTAGCTTGCTGACTGCTTCCTATGACACAATGTTGTTAGTAGACCCTGAGTCAATGATGAACCTACACACCTTTCCCATCACCTTGCATTTGATTCTAAACAGGGACCTTCTTTGGCTTGGTTCTTCTTTAACTGACTCCTTGATCAATGTTCTCCTCATCATGAGGTTCTCACCTTCCTAAGAACTTAATGGTACCTCAGGGTGTGTCTCTACTATATTTGTCTCCTCATGAACTAGATTAGTCCTCTTGTTACCTCCTTGAGAAGTACTACCCTTCTCTGGACACCTATAGGAAGGGTGTCCCATTTGATTGCAATGATAACATTTCATATTAGCAAAGTAGTTGCCTCTTCCTTGTCCACCACTTCTTCCTCTAAAATTGGATTTCCTTCCTCTACCACCTCTACTAGAGCTTCCCTGTTGCTACTCAGTGTATTTGACTTCTTCTTGAGTCCTTGATTCTGAACTCCTTCCACCATATCCACCTCTTGATCCTCTACTATCCCTTCCTCTACCTCTTCCTTTGGAGGTTTGTTATTTTTTTCTTTTGCCTTTATCCTCTATTTTCAAGGCCATTTGATAGCATTGGTAGATAGTTTTTAAGTTAACTAGACTCATGTCTTCTTGAATAGACCACTTGAGTCCATTCAAATACCTTGCTAGTCTGATGCTTTCATCTTCAACCACTTGTGATCTTAAACAAAAATTTTGGAACTCTTCAGTGTAGGCTTGGATATCCAAGTCTTTTTGTCTGAGATTATGCCTCCTTCTATGCAATTGAACCTCATAATCATTAGGTAAGTAACTCTACTTTATCTTAGCCACCATGCCTTTCCATGTGACTATAAGATTCCTTCCTTCTTTTTCTCTTTCAGCTTGAGCAAATTTCCATCATGTGAGGACTGAACCTCTCAACCTAGATTTGGCCACTTTCAATTTTTGGGCCTCTATTATACCATCACATTCAAAATTATTTTCTATACTTTCAATCCAATCCACAACTGAATTTGGATCCATTTTTCCACTAAAGAGTGGTACACCCTCCAAAGCTTTGCCACTTAAGGCCTTTAGTGCTTTCAAGAAGGGTTCTTCATCAATGACAGGCTCAGGTGTTGGAGCTTCCTCCTCCAATTCCAATCCTTTTTCCCTTGCTTCTTCTTCTTCCTTCTGATCTATTTTATCCTTCACATTATCAGCTTTGTCTTGGACTTCACCCAAGAGTTGATCCATTTGAGACAATCTTTCTCTTAGCAATCTGTTATCCTCTTCTTGTTCCTCCACCTTTTTGGCTAACTCAACGTTAGTCACCATGGTTTTATCTTCCATTGATCCCACTAGTGTATTCTCTCCCACTGATTCAGTAGGTTGAAACATCCACCACAAGCCCGATTTAAGCAAGCTTTGACACCAATATGGTGTAAGTGCTTCTAGGCTTGCTTGCACAATTTTCTAGGAAGAATTTCTTTATCTTCTTCAAGGATCCTAATCTCCTCTAGGTCCTTATTAGGCTTAGATGATTAAATAAGACCTAATCCAACTCTTTCAAGAGTCTCACTCCTTGTGCTTCACCTTGAAGGACTAACACCCTTTAGTTACCTCACTTCTTCTCCTATTCTTAGAAAAATCTAAGTGCAAACTGCACAAAAACATTCAATTTCATTTTAGGGGTGCCAATCATGTTAGAAAAATTCCATATTCTTCCATTTTAATCCATTTTTAAGGATCTTCTATCCCTTTTCAATCGGGTTCAAGATGTTGTCTTTAGGAGGCCTAATTCTTTGTAGCATTTTTCAGAGACCTTTTCCCAATTCTTGCCAAAACTTTCCAAACAACTTGAAAATATAATTCCACATTCAGATACCCTTTTTGATTTTATAAAGGATTTTGAAATTTTTAGACTCCTAGGTCCTCCATACATAGGGTTCCTATTATCTAGGTCTAATAGGGCTTATAGGCCTAATTAGTAGGACTTTACTAATTTCTTGATCAAATCTCGACCAAATGCATTGGTGAGTTCACAAATATCCTAACATGACATGATTGGATCATATCCCACCTATAACTATACTTTCCCCTTACTGTACTTTCCTTCTCCTGCATGAAATACTCAAATCTTCACCTCCAAACCTCTAACTGGGCACTGTATGCTTGCCTAGGGCTTGGTCTTAAAAATAGCAACTCGACTCCTTATGACTCCTAACTTTAAATATGTATAGATAAATGGGTCCCCTAAAACATTCATCTACCCTCAAGAAGATCCCATGGTTAGATTTCATGGGGGAGCCATGAAATGACAAACTGGTCAGGACAGGACCAGTGAGCCCTCTAAACCTTAAACAATATATTCAAAGCACTAAATATACTTATATCAAATTTCTTGCTAAATAAAAAATTCTTAGAAATATCCTATGAAAACATAAAAAATACTAAATACAAGCATTCAATCCATTAGATAGCACTGTCACACTGAAAAGCTTGGGTTCTTCTCAAAAATAGAGTTGCAGAGCTATATTCACTATTCAAAAGTCTTGTTACAATGTCATGTATCTCAAAATTCGAGCCTTGAATAGTCTTAGATCACATCTTCCATGTTTCTATTCCTTTTTGGTTAAGCTCCCACTCCTATCTTTTATGGGATCCAATGTTTCCGAGTTGCATGCAACATTTGCCATTATTGCAAATGTTGTCATGACAACTTTTGAGCAACATTTGGCATATTTGCTTTCATGACACCTTCCTAATTTATAGGACCTCTAACCCCTATAACTCGATGAACCAACTTCATTTAATGCCTCAAGGAATCTTTCTTACATTGCTCAAGTGTTTTGAACACATTAATAACTCAAAGCCTAACATTAAGCCTCTAAAGCTAAACTATCAAATACCACTAACAATGACTATTTGGGTGACTTAGTTCTAACACTAACTCACCTAGTCCACATTGAAAATACCTTCTAAGGTCCAAATCAAACACACAACTCTCTCTCATAGTTATGACTTGGCTAATGTCAGATACAAGCCAAAATGACATAGACATTGGAGGTTAGCCTAGGTGCTCTTGCACCAAATTAACCATGACCATGATGTCATCATCAATCCATTTCTTAGGTATATAAATTGTTCAAATAATATATTGAAAAACATACCAATGGATGAAATTATTTTCCCCCTTCAATGTGACCATGTTTCCTACAATGTTCCTCAGCTATTTTGATTAGATATCTTCGAGTCTTTAAGCCCTTGCAAATATTGCAAGGACAATAACATTTTCCATCACCTTTTCTTTTAAAGTTAGACCACAATCTAGAAATTGTCTCCTTATTTTGTTCTGGGTTGATATTTTCAGACATGGTCTTTCTTGAATGGAATGAATCATTACTTGTACATTGACTAGAATGTTGGTGGAAGAAGGATGATTTGTTTGCAACCTGTAGATACAGACACTGAAAAACCATTTTCTCAACTCTAATTTTCTAAACACAAAGAGACATTTACAATAGCCATAGAAACCTGATTATTTTTAAATGGAAACACCAAGGATTACCATTAGAAATATTGACCATTTACAATCATGAACAGTAAACCTAAATTAGATAGCTCATTTTTTATTAGCATGTGTAGTCTCTGTGTATATGAAAAATGAATGAAATTCAAGGCCTAATTTATCAAGAGCAACAAACTATGCGGAACCCCACAATCGAAAACATGAAACCAAATAAAAAACAATGAAAAACTTGATTAGGACAATGGAATTTACAAAGTAAGGAAAGGTGAGAGGATCAATCAAATAATCAAAAAAAGAAACACGCTTTGTCAATAATGTTCAAAATCCTGTCACCAATCATAGACATAGGAAATAAAAAAGGGACAAAAGACAAGAAATAAGAAAAATTGTTATGAGAAGATGTCAAAATAATATCTAGAGTATTATTATGAAATTTGCATGTTCATCACTTGTGCATATACCTTCTCTAGTCAAATTCAAGGCCTAATTTATCAAGAATAACAAACAATGCGGAACCCCAATATAGAAAACATGAAACCTAATAAAGAACACTGCCAAACTTGATTGCGATAATGGAATTTAAAGGTAAGGAAAGGTGAGAGCATCAATCAAATAATCAAAAAAGGAAACACACTTTGTCAACAATGTTCAAAATCCTATCACCAAGCACATACATAGGAAATAAAAAGGGACAAAAGACAAGAAATAAGAAAAATCATTAGGACTATAGAAAAATCATCAAGACTATATAAATTCAAGTTCTAGAATGGATGGTTCCGATGCTTTGACATTACAACAATTGAGCATTCATCATTTGGTACTTCTTGGTGTATTCCATTTAGATATGTTCAAAAAATTTCCAGTAATGATTTGGTGAATGCAATCATGTAAAATACAAACTATTATTATTATTGTTACGAGAAGAGGCCAAAAGTAAATTCAACTAGTTTATGCATAAAAGGACATATGTTTGATATAATTGAATTGAATTATGTTAACTTAATTCATGCAATAATAAAAACCACCCACTCTACACCATTGAAAACATATTCAATGTCCCTCAATAAGTTAGTGGAATCATCCAAGCAAGTTAAACAACTCAATAACCAGTCACAAAGACCTACTAGGGTTAGTAGGTGAATTATTGTTTGGAGTATTATGAGTGTTTGTGGATCAAATTGATTGTTGATTCCTCACCTAGACATATCAAAAAGTGTGTTTAAATCTATAGATTGGATCAAGAACCTCACTGGTGAAGGGTTTCACAACTTACCAAGAATCAGAGAAGTGATCCTAGCCCTTAAGCCTGAGAGGGTGTTTGAAGACTTAGAGTGGGTGAGACCAAGTTGAAGAAGTGTCTTAACATCTTTCTATTTTGAAATTTTCTCGTTGAGAGATTAGTGTAATGTCCCCTGCTAGGTTGGACATAATTATTACATATATAATTCAAAATTACACTGTATGTCTTAAGAACACAATAATTCAATTTAAAAAATTCAAAAATAGGAAGTAACATTAGTTCCTATATATCCAATCATATTACTATTTGGCTTAATGAATGGAAGGTGTAGTTCTTATCCAAGTTGCCTAGAGACCAGCAAATGGACTCCCTAAAAGTTTACAGGTCCAAGTCTGTATCATGAAGGCTTACAGAACGTTGACCCCTACCCTCTATTGGGATAAGATCCATTGCTTGGATTTATACAGGCCCCTCCTTGGTAACGCTTTAGTCCCTTCCTCTTCAGGTAATAAATAGTAACAAATCTGAACATGGACAAATATGATTATGACTCCATTATTATTAATGAATATATATTACAGATGTAAATATTAGTTCATTCAGAGATATGTTACAAAATATTTAGATATATACATTATATATAGATGATTCTAATTTCATCCTTATTAACATATAATATATATGATAGACTATATAAGGTTGTTTATCCTTTATAAAATATATATAATCATAATCTCTTATATATACTTAATATATATATATAACATAACTTTATCTGATTTCACTATTATTAATATATATTTCTCATACACACATATCTTGTATATTATGTATATGTATATTCACTTATGAAATATAACATACATATATGTATAATTATGATTGCATATTATATATATATTTTCGTATTATTAATATATCTATTTTCTGATTTCACTGTTGCAACTAAAATTAATATTATGTATCCATATTAGACCATATATTGATATATGATTTCCATTGATCTGTATCAATACATATCATATACATATATGTATTCAATATTCTCTTATTCTATGATAATTCATATCCATCTATCTTAATGTACCATGACTCCTTCATATTTATATATTCTTCTGTGTGATATGTTCTTCCCATAATTAGTGGGTTATTTGCTTGGTTTGACAAGGAATGCAAAATCCACTTGTCCACTTATCTTCTAGGTGATTATCCTCATGTATTTCCCTTTGATTATCAATAAAATACACTGTTATATGTACACAAGCCGTGTCTCCTAAATACCTATATATGTATATCTATGTATATAGTTGGATATATATTTTTTCAGAATATATACACACCTACATATATAGATATGTATGGGAAATCTCTCTTTGATTTTGACATTAGTAAACAATGGAATATAACTCCCAGAATACCCCCAAAATAGTAGAGGAATGATTTCCTAGTAATTATAAGTAATTATAGACTATAATTACACACTGTCATATCGAATAGTTGTTTCCTATAATTAGGCCCTTAGATAATTACTCCAATTTCACAGTAATAATGAATCTAAGACATCGCCTATATGGTATGGACAATAGTAACTAACAATAATGTGATTACAGGATGTATTCGGTGGAGATTGATCTTGATAATCTCTTATCTTGAAGTCTTTGACTTTTCAGTACAAATATTTATTTGCAGGGTCATGTTTCATTTCCTATAGTTTTAAATTTATTTCCATACACTGTTGCTGCACAAGGAATGATGATGGTGTCTATCTTGCATGAAAGACAGATGCAAACAATGCAGAGCTAGTCTATGCTTTCATATATTGAGCATTTTAAACTGCAGTTTGATAGAAATTTATCATCTTGGGAGAAAATTTTTGAGGCACTGTGTCAAGCGATTTGGGTACATTGTCCACAGTTCCACATTTTTCATGTGTTTCCCACCTTATCTTATATTACAAAGCTTCCATTTCGGTGCAAGTAGTGTGAATAGTAGTAAAATATGGGGGAGTTTAACTGTCTCCTCATCATTTTCATTTCCTTGGATGTTTCTAAAGCCATATTAATGAAAATATTGACCATTTTATTCCATGGGATGCCACTCCTAGAAGCTACACTATCAAAGAGTTCATTTTCCATTTATAACAACTTGATATTTTCCAAATGCATCTATTGGAGCATTTTAAACTAATATCTAATAGGAATCTCAATATTAACATGCTTCAACAAAAAAACATTATTTCCGTGTGTAGGCATCTATTGAGGCATAATGTCAAACAATTCTCTTGATTTCCCTATTCATGGTTCCACCATCTACATGCATATCTACAGAGCATTATCCAACTATAATATCAAATTAAAATATGTTCCTACCATGTTTTGTTTCTTTCTATATCTTTTCAAACATTCAACAGGATAGAAATTTCTACAATATCAAATTAAAATCTATTACTACCATATTTTGTTTCTTTACATTTATTTTCACATATTGAGCATTTTAAACTACAGTTTGATAGAAATTTATAATGCATAAGGATATAAAGTTCATTAGCTAGATACGTTTTTGTAACGATCTAAAGATGACCTAGTTTATTGACAAAAAAGCCAACTCCAAAAAAGTATTCCATCATAACATTCTTATCGTCACAAGTGAAAAAATCTTCATTGTGACCATGGAAGATACTCATAGAAGCATAGTTATCATTAGCGCAAGATAGCTTTAAGATCTCCCATGCCTCCACCATTTTATTTTCAAAGCCATCTCTATTACCAAAAATTTAGCCAAGCCCGCTAGGGATAATGTTAGGATTGATTGTGCGAATCCCCTGCACAACATTTTCTAAATTGTTGGAAACAACTACATGCTTAACCACCTTCAAGACCCATTCAAACCAACCGATAACTTGAAAGAAAGTAGAAAATACTAGTTTATAGATTACCCCATCTTGTACATGTGAGCTAAAAATATTATGTTTCAAAAGGTATTCAATAGCATGTTTGATGTCATCATCACGCACATTAAATAATCTGGAGCACTGTTCTTCCAAGGACTCCAAATGAAAACATTCAATACCAAATGTTCTATCCATTGAGAAGACCTAAAATAAAGTAACAATAATTAAAATAATGAATAAGTATGCCAACATAATGAATAAGTATGCCTACATAATGATGCATACACATACATACTGATGTATGTATATATATGTATGCATGATTATGTAAATGTACACATAATTATGTAAATGATAGAGATGCTAAGGCACTTTCAAAGTAGAGAACAAATGGAGCTTCCCATGACAATCATATGAATGTTGAAAAATATCAGTCATAATGTGACATGCCTTGCATTCATAGGAATTCATGGTCCCAAAATGGTGTTGAGAATGAAAGTAGATAATCATATATAAGAGGACAGTTTACTGTCCAAGTTTGTATGCAATAGTGCGAGATAGGTTTACAGGTCAGGGATATGGTTCATGAAAGCACATTGTAAGATTAGTATGTCAATTTTATGAAGGGAAACAATTGTGTTATGAGCATGGTATCGATGTAAGGCATGGTTGGAGCATCATGATACACTATACAAAGTGAGAAGAATTATTGAGTCCACGCATATAGAAATTTTTTGAGCCTGTTGATCCCAAATCCAAACTAAATCTTAGATTGTGCAACTTCAAGATTGAGGCACCCAATGTTAGAGTTTTTGCATAGAAAAATGCTTTAAGTGACAGGTTGTCCTCTATATCTCATTTCTATTTATGTGTATGTTTATTTCTCTTTTATGTGTTTGTATATCTAGTTTATTAGTTTATTACGTGATTTGGGCACATTTTAGGATTTAATTAGACAACATTATAATCAATCAATCTTGATTGCAATAAACAAATTTATTATTTAAATACCCAAGTTAACCAAAAATTATCTTACTTGTGTTGTTAGAAAAATTATGTTGGTGGTTTCCTTCTTGTAATAGTTGGTGGGAGCATTTATCCACTCTTATTTTCGTGATGTTTTGTGTGTATGTGAATCTTGATTTCAAATCTAATGAATTTTGTCTTGTGGAATCTACAATGCCATACTTTTGATGGTTCTCTATGGTAGGAGCATTAGATATTAATATTAGATTTTTTGAGGTAGGATCTAACTCAAATCCCACTTTTATGTAACTTAGGTTTTTTATTTTTTGATGTTCCATGGCCTTTTATTTGTGTTCTTTACTAATGAACTCTCTAGATGTGAAAGAGCTTACCATTTAGATCTCTAAAAAGGATTAAAAGTGTTTGTACATTTGTCTCTACAATAACATTTTCTACTTCATATGGTAGAGGAATTTATCATTTAGTTATTGGTTCAACTATTTATATAAACATATGAACCTAATGGTCTACAACAAGAGTCACTTGGTTTTCATTTTTCCTTGCTATTGAGTAAGATATATTTAGAAATGGATAAGAAACATAAAACAATAGTTTAAACTTCACAATATACCAAATAACTCCATGGTTGACATAGCTTTACTATATTTAGAAATTAGAATTGGGACCTTATCAATGGTACCAATGGAAGATGAGTGATAGACAAGGACAAA
>MU223242.1:4770034-4783732 GCA_018584345.1 Thuja plicata | reverse complement strand
TCTCAACCCATTCCACCCTTGCTAATCTAATCCTAATTCTAATTCTAACCCTAACCCACTTCCTAATGTTGTCACATTCCATTAGGGAATGATTAACAACTCCACCCACTTGAGAAAGTCAAGGAATCTCAAGATTCCTTCCTCAAGTACACCTTCTCAAGCCACCCTCTTACACCCTTCCCATGCTTCTTTAAGGCTTTCATTAATGCCTCATAATGAAGATGCCTTAAGCCCATGTCTCCTCCATGCCTCATTAATGTTCAAGGCATTAATGGCTCTTACACCACCATTAATGACTCTCTCAACTCATGAATGGACCTCTCTCTCTCTCTCTCTCTCTCTCTCTCTCTCCTATAAATAGTATGCATTTTGGACCACAAAAGAGCTTTCATCTCATATTGTAAATGCATTGTTATGCTATTGGAATAGACTAAAACTCATATTTCATTTCATATTTTATGCTTATGCATTGTTATAATGTCCATTTTTAGATGAATATGCATTGTTCATTGAATAATAGCTTGTTTTTAATCAAATCTTTCATGCTAGGTTGTTTATGTCACTGGTATTTAGCATAAATCTGAGGGTTTTTTTATTATTTTCTACACTCATCCTAGTTAGAAAGCAATAAGTCAAAGTTATAGTTTATATGCTCATTAACCCTTGTTTTTCACTAACTGGATGACTTATTAAAGTGTTTTGTTGCAGATAACAGGTGCACAAATATACACACGCATTTCTGGCGCCCACCATTGGGCCCGATTTCCAACTTGGCCTTATTTTATATCACTTTTTTACTAATTTGCATGCCCAAAATTCTGTTACAGGCTCATTTTTTATCATTTTGGATCGCATCTGGGATACGCCATTGCACCACAGTAATCAAGGCTCACATTTGGGATTTCCCTGATCATTTTCAGTTTAGGCTCGTATTTGGGGAGCATATTGTCACATTTGGTAAGAAAGCTTGCATACAGTATACTATATCGCATTTAGTGATTTTTTAGGCTCGCATCTGGTTAGAAATTTTGCACACATCATTTGCCTAACTCCAACATTTTGACAAGTTGTGTTTTTGATATCTTGTAGCCTAACAAGTGTTTGCAGGTTGTTCTTGAAGGTTTTTGTGGGAGCTAACATAAACAGATACAACTTGGTTTTTCAGGTTACCCAACCCCCATCTTGAATTCTATTTACTTGCTTTCTAAATTAAGATACATATTCCAATCTATCACTAAACTGACTAGAGGATTATGCTCTTTTCCTTTTAAGGAAAATCAGAAACTCACACATTTGTTTATGGGTTGAACAAAATTTGGAGGTAAATGAACAAGCAATTTCACAGTTTAATTTCATTTGGGATTAGTAAATGAACAACACAAATCACTAAAATCTTGTGGTTAAAATGAACAACTACATCGTATGATTTCTTTTGGGATAAGACATTGGACAATCAAAGCACTAAATATGTGGGATCAAAGAACAAGTTCAATCGTTTAATTCAATTTGGATCAGAAATTGGACAAGAAATTCACTAAATGTTGTGGCTAATTGAACAAGGCAAAATTTCTTTTTCAAGCAATCTTGTTTTTCTTAAATAGGAACAAACTAAATCAAAGCTCAACATAGCTTGACAAAATGAACCTTGCTTTGCATGTTTTGGGAGAAAATGATTTAGATTAGGAGAGTATTCTCTTCTTCTTTGGAAGAATAAGAAATCCAGACATCCAAAGCTCACCAATCCTTGGTACATATACTTAAACAATAGAGGGCCTTCCGGTTGAGGAAAAAATCTCCTGGGAACGACCCAAGTGAGGACAGGTTTTACGCCAACCCTTCCAACTCACTATAAATAGTTTCTTCCTCGTAGGCTAAAGCCTTGAAAGATGGAGCCAGTTTTGTACATGGAATTTCGACATCATTCCTTGAACATATCTGGGTATATGTAGAGTGGAGCCGCTTGAATCTTTCTTGTAAGACTACATATATTCAGGTACTCATAGGGCTATACACCTAAATTTTGCCTTGTGCAATTCTATGGGGGACAGTTTCAAATGGATTTCCCAATAATCTACAACAAATTCAACTGAAAGAATTCCTGATTCACCCCCAAAAGGGTGATAATATTTATGCAAGGCAAAAAGTAATTGCCCCAAGACACTCGTCATATTGTGCCCTCACTTGTGTTTGGAGTCGGCTAATACAATATCATGACTGGATCCATTGCGTGCTTGGTGATGGTTGTATTATGATTAGCATTTGAGTGTGTACCTGAGTCAATGAGCAAAGATTTTCATCCTCCACCTAGAGAATAGGAAAAGATGAGTGTTTGTTTCACCCTCCTAACAATGCAAATCTGTTTGACATGTTCAAAAGATCATTAAAAAGATAAGCTCCTCAAAACAATCAACAAGTTTCAAACCCTGGAGTACAAGTGTTTTTCACACATTAAGACACCTCCTAACACAATCTAGAAACAAGCAACTTCACGCACTTCAAAAATGAACTTTTTAGAACTGACCAAAATTGACAAAGACATTATAAAATCGCATCCTGTATACCCTATATCACATTTGGTATTTAGGATCGCATCCTGTATGCTAGCTCGCATTTCATCAGCAAATAATCGCATCCAGATTCTAGGCTTGCATCTGGTGTCATCAGAGGCTCACATCTGGGGGCTCGCATTCAGGGTAGAGGGTACTTGTAGACATTTTTCTTAGAAAGTCTTAGTTGATTAGGATACCCTTTTGGCTCTTTAGTTGGTTCCTGTTGTCTTTTCTGGTCTCCCTATTGTAGTTTCAAAACTCTTTCAAAATGCTTACCTTGCATGCTTAGTCACTCTTTCACGATCAGTTCAATACGTGTGGTCTACCTGTTTTCTACCAACAACTTGTTTCCCAGCTCACTATCAAGGCATTCTAACCCTCTGACACTAGAGTCATTTACATCCACCAACAACAAATAGTTACTTTTACCTAGACATACCCACTTGAACAATCTGAAACTCTCACTTGCACTATTGGGAAATGTTGACAAAGTTGAGAAACAACTTCATGGTTAACACAAGACGCAACAAGTACATGTCTAAAGGATAGAAAGTGCCTCCTAAAACACCACACTTTCAAGGAGAAACTTCTCATAGTTCCCTTCTCGATCTAGATTCCCCTCAAATGGATAGCGACACTCACAGATGGAGTGAGGCTTTTGAGGATTATAATGATGGAAAACACCAAAAACCCAAAGACACAGATGAGGAAGACAGACCCAAATTTGAACATGGACCATTTGGATTAGACAGTGAAGGGGAGACCCCTGAAGATGAGTATGAAAAACTCAAACAGAGTAAATGATTCCACAAGATATTGGAATGAATAATTGATGACGATAAAGAAAAGTACTTCCTCCATCTAGCATCCACAGGTGTCAAATTACCCAAGGACTATGATGTGGAAAAACTCAAGGAGAAGGAGGTACCAAACCCTATATCCATTCTCACCAAACAACTCAATTTGATGCAAACAAAGCTCACAAAGCTCAAATAGAAGAAAGAGAAACCCAAAACAAAATACTCTTTGGACACCATTTGTCCATTTCCTTTTGACAAGAGTATCACTATGGTCTTGTTTCCCCCCAACGTGGCAAGACCAAAGTACAAAAAGTACACAAGAGAAACTAACCCACACGACCATGTGAGGGAATTCTATGAGGTAAGCATAGAATACATGCACAAACCTACATACCTCATGCGACTATTTCCAAGAAGTCTAGGAGGTAATGCCATGGAGTGGTTCTCAAAACTAAACCCTAAGGTCAAGACATTTGAGGAGTTGATCCAACAGTTCATTCAAAATTACTCCTACAACATCCAACATGATGTAACTATGATGGACCTATGTAACACCAAACAACAAACTGGAGAATCATTTACACTCTTCCTACAAAGATGGAGGAAGATTTTTGCATGATATTCAAGGGCCATTCCCGAAACAGAGAAGATGGAGATATTTGTTAATAATCTAGTGCCTGAATTGAACTATGCATTGAAAATGAAAGACTCTCCAAGCTTCGATAGAATGATTAAAAATGCCTTATGTATTGAGGAAGTCATGGTCAAAAGGGGAGAGATCACCCTTCAAAATGAAAACAATACCAACAACTCAAACTCCAAGCCTAAATGGTGGAAACAAAACAAAAATGTTGTTAATGATGGAGTGGTTGACACCTCTAACATTAATCCTAAACCCGAGGTATTGAATCTAACTAATGGCATACAAGAAAGAAAGGATGCTAAGGTAACAACTCCCGTACGCAAAACAAACAATGATAATAACAAGGGACAGACATGGACTTCAAAACCCCAAAGAAATTTCACCCCTTTGGGAGAGCCTCTTGAGACTATTCTGAAAACACTATTGGATAAAAAATTTCTTACGATCCCAGATTCCAAACCATGGGAACCAATGGTCAAACCTAGGTGGTGAGATGATAACTCTTATTGTGTCTTCCACAAAAACAAGGGACACAAGACTAATAATTGCCTCAAGCTTAAACATGTCATCCAAGACCTCATTGAAGGAGGTAAGATCAAAGTAGATGGACACACTACCAATGAGGATCATACAACATTCAAAAAACCCTTTCCTAATTATGATCAAGGAGAAACATCTAAAGGGAAGAGTAACGAGGTAAACTACACCTATTCAAAAAATGACAATGTGATCAATATGTTAGACATCAAAACCGAATCCATCAATGTGATCACAATCAAAGGTGTCTCATTCCACTCAAATGTTGTAACACAGAGCCAAGCACAGGTTACAATCAAAGGACCTCCAAAACCGACATCAACATCCAAGGTTCCTATCATTACTATCCCTAAACTAGCAGCAAAACACATGGTTACTATTCCTGCAGCAAAATATGACTTGGTAGACCAATTGCAACAAACCTCTGCCAAAATTTCCATTTTTGAGTTGCTCAAGATATCCACAGTGCATAGGGAAATCCTAGAACAAGCTCTACATGCTGCTAATGTTCCAAATGATATCGATATAGACAAATTCCAAGTGATGGTCAATCACATCTCAACGCCACACTACCTCTCCTTTTCAGAAGAGGATGAAAAATCATTAACCCATCCACATAATCAACCCCTTCATATTGAAGTCCTTATTCATAAATCCCATGTTAGATGCATGTTGATAGATGGAGGTGCAGGATTGAATATCTGTACACTGGATCTAATCAAGAGACTAGGTCCCTCAGAACAAACAATTGACTCTAGAAGCAAGATAACCATCAAGGCTTATGATGAGGAAGAAAGATCCTCCAGAGGTCTTATTGTTCTACCTATCAGAGTCAGACTAATTGAGAGGAACATCATATGTCAAGTTCTGGATCTACCATTGGCCTACAATATCCTACTAGGCAGACCATGGATTCACGAGATGCAAGATGTGTTGTCCACTTACCACCAATGCATAAAGTTCCCACATAATGGGGTGGAAGTGACGATTCCTACAGATGCTAACTACACTTGTAACAATAGAAAAGTAGGTAACATGATCCCACACAACAAAGGACATGGTTATGAAGATTTTTGGCAACACCTTAAAACTTGAAGAAACAGGTATGGGAGAGTACAAGCTGGGCCTAACTTTCTCACTGACAAAACTTCCAGTGTCACCAAGATCCTATAGAAAACTTTCCTCAATGTTCACACCTACAGTATCCAAGGAGCCAAAAGTACACAAAGAAACTGGCATGGTAAGGGCATCCACATCTTCTTCAGATAACACAAAAGAATAGGCAGTCTTAGACTGGCTTTACAAAGGAGAACCGGTGGAATCTGAGGTCAAACATGTGAAAATATCCCTAGAATAGTATGGAAAGGGATATGATTTCCTCACACAAATGGGCTACAAAGGAAAGGGACCTCTAAATGACATAGGACAAGGGCTTATTGAACCTATAACCATGGATTTTTGGAATACCAGAGATAAAATAGGACTTGGTTTTAATGCTAAAACTGATAAACCCGCTTCTAAAGAGAGTCCACACTCAGATAAAGAGAGTGATGAAACATATGAACTAGAGCAATGGTCCTATGAAAGATTCTTACATGTTGGCACACAGGACCCCAACTACCAAGGAGAATGCTATGTACCCAGCTTTGAGGTACCATAAGATCTTCACACCCCTTTACTAGCACAACCTCCCATTCAAGAGGTAGGAGACACCATAGCAACAATAACTCAAGAGGTACCCCGACAACAGAATTTACATCCTAACTGGGGGCAATTGGTCACAATTTCACATGTCCTTGATCTACCCCACTTTGATCTACAAGAAGCTAACCGAGTACATCAAATAACCTTTGCTGAATACTTAAACATATTTGATGATGATGTCATAGACTCTCATGACTTTGAATGGGAAGAGCTATCTGTTGCCACTGAAGATATTGGAATAGATACAATTCACATGTTTGTGGCTCCTTTAACTCCTAGTAAACAATCTGACACTCCTCCCAATGATACTGATCCTCCTAAAGTAGAAGAAGAGTTCCTTCCCCCAATCATTGATGGAGACACTGGTGAATACACAAGTCTAGAAGAATTTCATAGGCTACAAGAAAGAAGCCTCCTTTTATGGAGAGATGATGATGAGATTTATACTGATGATTCACTAGAGTTTGATCTGCATATAACTAAAAACAACCCTTTTAATGACGATCTCACTCTTATTAATCTAAATATCAAAGAAATTAACTTAACAGATTGTGTCATGTTGGTTAATGGTCTTGATGCTAACACGATGCTATCCTTCCCAGAATACGACTCCCTAACATTGGTACTTCCAGACCTAATTGATTGGACTGAAATAGATCCTACTCCTATCCTTGACTTTTCTAATGACCAATCCTTAGCTTGTTATCTCAATGCATGTGAACCTTACCCTTCTTCCACCAAAGCAAGGAGCGAGAACATGTCACAGGAGGATATCAGGTTTCTTAGTCAAAAACTATAAAAAAAAAAAAAAAGTGGACTGATGGTGAAAACCACTCTGTGGTAGTATCAGATCCCAAAATAGTAAAGAAAAAAGATGTATCCAATGGTGAAAACCTCTCTGAAGTGCCAAAGGATGAGATTCTTGATATCCTCCCCGAACACTTTCAGGAAAGATCTTCGGTACTGATTGAACCAACACAGCTAGTAAATTTGGGCACTATTGAAAATCCTCAAATAGTCCACCTTGCACAATCTTTATCAGAAGAGGAGAAGATACAGTTCACAGAGTTCCTAAAGGAGAAGAATATTAACTTTTCATTGTCCTATACAAATATGCCAGGGCTAGATCCTAATCTGATCATGCACCATTTATCTATAGCTCCTGGGATCAAGCCCGTAAAGAAAAAACTTAGAAAGATGCATCCTCATGTTGCATTATTGGTAAAAGCAGAGCTAGAGAAGTTGTTAAAAGCTGGGTTTATTCGAGTGATTTCCTATGCGGGATGGATCTCTAATGTGGTCCTCATGTCTAAATCTGATAAATCTATTAGGATCTGTACGGACTTCAGAGACCTAAACAAAGCATGTCTGAAGGATGAATTCCCTCTACCAAACATTGACATGATCATAGAACTTACAACAAGCTTCCAGATGTATTCAATAATGGATGGATTCTCGGGCTATAGTCAAATCAAAATTTCCCCTAAGGATCAAGAGAAAACTGCATTTACATGCGCATGGGGCACATTTTGCTAGAACGTCATGCCTTTTGGGTTAAATAATGCTGGCACAACATATCAAAGAGCCATGACAACAATATTCCATGACATGATGCACAAAACCATGGAGGACTATGTAGATGACACATTGGCTAAATCCAAAGAAAGAGGTACTCACATTGCTGACCTAAGAAAGATATTGGATCGAATGGAGCAGTTTCAACTCAGGCTCAACCCAAAGAAATGTTCCTTTGGGGTCCAATCAGGGAAGCTCCAAGGGTTCATTGTTTCAGCGAAAGGAATTGAGGTAGACCCTACTAAAGTTAAAGCTATACTAGAAATGGCTCCTCCATGTAAGATTAGTCAAATGAGGACACTATAAGGAAAACTCCAGTCCATCAGGAGATTCATGTCCCAACTTGCAGATAGGGCCCAACCCTTTACTAATTTACTACATAAGGGGGTTACCTTCAAATGGGATGAACACTGTGAAGAAAACTTCAAAGAATTGAAAGGATACCTAGCTACTCCCCCTATTCTTATGGCACCTATTCACAGAAAGCCCTTACTCCTATAAATTTCAGCTACAACTACATCCCTAGAAGTATTACTGGCACAAGAAGATGAAACCAAGAAAGAAAGATCTATCTATTACATTAGTAGAACACTGTTCACCTATTAGCTCAATTATAGAATTATTCAAAAAGCATGCTTAGCAGTCATCTTCGCATCAAAAAAATTAAGGCACTACATGCTCTCTCATATAGTAAAGCTCATTTCTAAGATTGATCCTCTAAAGTATCTTTTGAGCAGAACAACATTAATAGGACATTTGGCAAAATGGGTCCTGATTCTAAGTGAGTTTGACATTGAATATGTTGAATAAAGAGCTATCAAAGGACAAGTCCTTGTAGATCAATTGGCTAACTCATCACTCCAGGATGATGAACCTTTACTAATTGAATTCCCCGATGAAACAATCATGCATCTCACTAAATATCCATGGAAGATGTACTTCGATGGTTCATTTACTCAACAAGGTTCTGGAGCAGGGGTCCTATTCATAACTCCTCAAGGTTACAAGATTCCCAAATCTTACAAATTGATGTTTCCATGCACCAACAATATTTCAGAATATGAAGCATTGGTAAATGGCCTTAAGCTAGCTATGGAGTGGAAGATCATAGAGACACGTATATGGTGACTCCCAACTAATTATCAATCAAGTTAATGGGGAGTATCAAATGAAGGATGAAAATTTGATGCCCTACAAGAAACTAGTTGATGACCTGAAGAAATACTTTGTCTTCGTCACCTTCCAGCAGATACCAAGATTAGAGAACAAAGCTGCAGACACTATGGCTACCTTGGCATCCATGTTACAATTGGAAGAACATCAATTTCTCTATGACTTCTTGGTGGAAGAACTATCCTATCTTTCCTATGATACCCCTGAATACTAGGTGATATGTGCTTTGAATACCCCAGACCAATCTCGGTATGCCAATATTATTGCTTACCTTTCTGACCAAACCATCCCTAATAATCTATCCAGAAATGAGAAAAGATCCCTAATTAGGATAGCATCATGTTACATTCTTATAACTAACAACCTATATCGACGCGCTCTTGACGATACACTTCTTAGGTGTTTAGAACCTGAAGAGTCTGATCTAGCATTAAAAGAAGTCCACGAAGGTGTATGTGGATCACACTCGAACAACTTTTCATTAGCCAAGAAACTACTCAGAGTAGGCTATTATTGGCCTACCATGGAGAAAGATGCTATTCAATTTTCAAAAGCTTGTCTTAAATGCCAGACACATGGAAATCTTATCCATGCTCATGCCAGAGAACTTATACCTTTCATAACACATTGGCCATTTCAGCAATGGGCCTTTGACTTGGTTGGAAAATTATATCCCAACTCCTCAAATGGACACATGTTTATCATTACAACCACTGAGTATTTCATGAAGTGGGTCAAAGTTTTGCAGCTAATCAAAATCATTGGAAAATAGGTGGCTATGTTCATTCTGAACTACATTATTTGTAGATACGGGATACCCTCTTCAATTGTAACAGACAATGGGGGCCAATTTAAAAATCAAGACATTGATGAATTTTGTGAACAATTCCATATCACTCAACATTGCTCCTCAATCTATTATCCTCAAGGTAATGGACAGGCTGAGGCATCCAACAAGAATATTCTCAAAATCCTACACCAAACTGTAAGTCTGGCAGAGACTTGCATTTACAACTGAATCCGGCACTATGGGCCTACAGAAAAAGCATAAGAACACCAACTAGAGCCACGCCATTTTCTCTAGTCTATGGTACTGAAGCAGTACTTCCCATTGAAGTTGAAATCCCATCTCTACGGATATATTTACAAGGACTGGTTAATGATGAGCAGTACCGCATGGATAGGGTGAATTCCTTAGACCTACTAGATGAGTGTAGAAAACAAGCATTCGATCACCTCAAAGTGTACCAAGCACGTATGTCCAAAGGATACAACAAGAAGGTCAAACCACACAAATTTGAAGTGGGAGATCTCATCCTCAAAGAAAATCCTAAGAACCAGCCTAATAGGGAGCAGAAATGAAAATTTCCTAACTGGCTGGGACCTTATGTTATCACTGCTACTTTTGGGACTGGAGCTTATCAATTAACTACACTTGAGGGAGATGTTCTTCCAGATCCTATCAATACTCTACATTTGAAGCGGTTCCACGCTTGATGTTTGGCTAGCAGAGCCTATACAACAAAAATTTCTTGCAAAATACCAAAAACATTCAGAAAATTGATCTTGAAGAAATCCAAAAACAATGGAAAAGTTCCTACAGAAAAGGTATCCTTGGTGAAAACCTGGTAAACAGGTGCCTTGATACTACAAAAACATTCAAAAAATAAAAAATAGAAAAAAAATTTAAAAAGAGAAAAGTGCCTTGATGAGCACCTGGTAAAATAGGCATCTTGGTAGCAAAAAGAAAGAAAAAGAATCTTGCCAAGTGGTGAAAATCTGGCAATCAAGTGTCACTTGTGTTTTGCGCTCCATCTATCAATGCAGTACTGATACTAAGCCTTCATAATTATACTTGTGCTCAAACACTGACTTCATTTCCTAAATGACTATCTTATCCCATCTTGGGATTTGTCTACATTTACGTCTTAGGAATAAGTCATTCTGCACTGGGGACATCTTTACTGGCATGGTAGGTTGCGGTTGCTAGGTTGCTCCAGGATGGTTTGCCTCATGAATACAATATTTCTTGATACATGCAAAACGATGTCACTTTCCAAAACAAGGGTGTCTTTTCAAACATCACATATCCAAACATGACATTGACATTAACAGAGTTCCTACAAGGCTATATTGGATCACAAACATGAACATATTATCCTATCAATGCATAGACATGGAACACCATATTGATTGTATTACAATTTTTTGATTGATGAATCTTTACTGTGTTTGACATATGAATGAACAAGTGCTACTTAAACACACAGTTTGATATTGGTTTGATTATGATTCTCTTATGACCTGATGATGTTTTCAACGAGGGGCATCTAAGTAATTATAAATTTCATTTATTTGATTCACAATTGATGATTTATTATGACTTCTTAATTACTCAATGACCTCTGCGCAACGACAAAGGGTCACAAGGATAGAGGGCATAATATTTTCTTGATTTTATGTGTATGGTGATTGTTCCAAATGATCCTATAAATTTCACCTAACTTGGATGTTTATGGTAAGAGCTGCCACTATGGGTGGATAGCCACATATATCTCGATCTTCATTATGTGTAGACTACGGTGAGGTTGAAATAATTTCCTTGTCTATTTTCTGGTCCAGATTCTCACTAAGGTATACGAATCATAATGTACCCAAGGATATGAATTTCCAAAGTCATTATGGGTCCAATATCTTGCCTTAATTAGAATCTGATATATTAAAAGGAAGGTGACTATTTTGTTATCCTGGCTCTTATGCCTTGATGCCTAAGTCTATTTCCGACATTCCAATAAAACATATTATTCATATTATCATAATATCAGTGGGTATTAGTGATGGTTATACTATCAGGTGATTTCTCTTCCGACAGAGTGTGATGATAAAAAGATACACATTTGCATACCTGTGACAAAGTCCTAAGAGTCTGCATATCATTACATTTTTTGATAAATTGCATGTAATATAAACAAGAAAAGACAGGCATAAAGACTTCTTGTGCTAAAAAATGCTTTCTATCTTCTTTTAAAATCAAGTTAATTACATCATCCAAATCACTGATATATCTATCATTGCACATCCATAGCATACATTTTGCATTCATGAAAAGAAGCAATAGGAAAATACAAAAATAAAGCATCCATGTATTGCATTTTTACTTTTTTATCCTAAAGTGCATCCATACATCTATTTTGCATAAGGGAAAATCAAAAGAAACATACATTTGCATTTTCACATGCGTGCCATTTAAAACATATTTATATTAGTAATCACATCAAATCAGAATGATGTCTAAATCTAATCCATCAAGAGACCAAGATATCATCACATGTGCAAAATACCTCTATCACATCTATCAAAGCAATAGGAGTTCTGAAACTCCTCCCAGACATTTACAATTACCTTTATGTTCTCTTTTTAATCAATCGGGAACCAAATCGAAGGTGCATAAGATATTTTCAGCAGCACTGTACCATTTTTACAACAATTTCAAAAGTTGCAGATTTTCTTCATTTGTTCCAAACATCGGTCAACATTGCACATTTTATCATAAATATTGATCTGACACCATGTTATCAGTCTCATCACGCATATTTTTCATGTAATTAACTTGGTACTCGTGTGTTTATTTTTAAACACACCATCTTTTTCCACTTCTACTCCATTCTTTCTTGTCCTAACCGCTTCCTGCAAGTGCTACATTCTTTCAACTGAGGGATTTTATTCTTTTCCTTTGATTTCATTCCTAAGGGGGCATGATCACACTATCATCAATTAAATTTTTGCTTGAAACAACATTAAAAATGACTTCGTTATCAAACAAAATAGGGGCATAACAGTTTCCTTGACTAAAGTCGGAACTGTTGGATAGAAAACTTTGGTTCTCATAAGATGGATATCTTGTGTTTCCTCATTTTTAAAAAGATTTTTATTAAGCTCCTGGAAGCTTCATACTGGCTTTTTGGATGACAACCAATATCAGAATCAGTATTATCAATCTTTGGATGACAACCAAGTTCAGAATTGATATCTTTAAAATCTTTTATTGATCTTTGGATGAAAATCAAGTCCAAAATCAATTCTATCAGTTTGGTTCGATCAAGTGTGAGACTGATCTCATCAACATTTCGTTCAACAACCAAGAACAAAATTCTCAATCTTTTTGAATTCAAAATTGAAAACTTTCTTTGAATCAATGCGCTGCTTGCACATCAATTCAAAGAGGGGAAAATGTAACCACCTAAATTTGGTCTGTTTGGAGTATAGACCCTATTTTCCCTAAGTGTGATCATACCCCCAATTATGTCCAAATGACCCTGTTAGTGCTTGGCATAATTCTTTTAAATCAAATTTAATGTCCTAGGTGATTTTTATCACTGAGTTATATTAACTATTATAGCCATACAATTTAAATCAATTCAAACCATTTAAATCAAAACAAATTCAAACATGGCTATAGTATTTAATTATAAAGGAATTAAATAAACCCCTAAATCAAATATCCACTTGCAAATAACCCATTCCCCTAGCCTATTTAATTTAATTAAAATGGCTATAGTCCCCTTAATTATTAAAAAATAATTAAATTCTTATTTTTAAATGAATTAAATAAGTTTAATTCATTTAATTAATATTCCCTTAAACCCCAACCTAACCTATCTCAACCACTTCTACCCTGGGTTCTAACCCATCTCAACCCATTCCACCCTTGCTAATC